>VWZW01000912.1:118817-171778 GCA_013397115.1 Edolisoma coerulescens | reverse complement strand
CCTCCGCCAGCGGCGTTAGCAGCCGGTGCCGAGGGGCCTCCGAGCAGCTGTGAGATCGCCGGCCCCGGCGAGACCCACGGCTCGGCCCCGGAGCCACCCCTCTCTGCCCTTCGTACCTGCCCTGCGAGCAAGGGCCCCGGCGCGTCTCCTGCGGGGCTGATCCCCAGCGGGTTTCGGCGTTTGACAGTGCAGTGCCGGGGCCGTTGCTCTCTCAGTTACAGCCCCCGAGCCAGAGAGCTATCGGCGCGTGCGGGGGCGTACGGGTGTATTTTGCAGAAAGTGCGATTGTATGTAATTAAGATGACCAGGAGGGTTGTACGTGGGCCCCTTAACATTGCTTTTCCTTCCAGTTCACCGAAAATGTCATTAAATGGTTTCATTAGTGTATTCATTTTTCACCACCTTTTCTTTTTCTTTTTTAGCAGTAATGCTTTTACAGTGCCATTGGTAATTAAAACTGGAGTATTAAATTAATTGTGTTCCTAAGAGTGCTAGCCTGGTTGGAAGACAAAAACCACAGAAAGTCTACATCCATTATAATTCATCACAACTAGGTGCAGTGTTTATATAAAAAAATCTACCGAATAATTGTAGAAAGTGCTCAGAACTATTGAGGTGGTTAATATCTGAAGGCTGATACCTAAATAATTCAACAACTGAAAATGTCGTTTTTGCAAATAAAGGTCCCGTGCTGTTTCCTGCACCTGTGCATGGTTTGCTTTCTTCTGCAAGAAAAAGCAGCAATCGGCACTGCTGTAGCACGTGTGACTAAAGCCTGAAAGAATGTGTACATACAATCCGTGAATTACTTTATTTAAAATGATCAGGTTTTAATCAAAAGCACCGGGAAATGTTAATGTTCACTTCCTCAAGTTAAGTTTACAAAGCCTGAACTGCAAACCAGGTTAACTCCTGAGTCCTACCAGTTTATTTTCATTTACCAGCTGGCTTCCCTTTCAGTTTTTAATTTCTTTCTAGCAAAGGGCACAAATGCTACTTGAATTAATGCACTTGTATCTAAAATCTGGTAATTTTTAGTTTACTTTGCTTCAAAACTGTATAGTATGCCATGTTTATGACATTTAGTGTTGCCAGCTCTTAGGGCTACAGTGAGATTTTGCAACACTTAGCTTTGTTTTAAGCTCTTCAGCAGATGCAATTAAACTGGAACCTCAGGTCACCTTAAAAATTATTACGTTCCTAAATCTCAAGTTTGAGAGAAATGCTGGAATATGCAGCCCCAAAAGGCTTACGAATTAGAAGGGAAAGAAAAGCTTTGAGTTTCAAATTTTTGTAAGTCTTATTATTTTTAAACCAGTATCATTATGTTTGAGAACCTGCCTGCTTTTTTTTTCATGCTTATATTGTCAACACAGCATTATTTTAGCGCTAGTTGGTATCATGAAAAATGCATGAGCTGATAGAACTGTGACATCAAAAGCAAATTCCCTTTTCCTCTTTGCTCTCTCTTGCCCTCTTTCTCTTTTCTTCTCACCTTTTCCTCCTCCTCTTGTTCTTCCCTCCTCATTATTCCCTCGGTGATTTTCCAGTGAATAGATCCTCACTGAGTAAGAGGGTTGCACTGTGTTTTCATGTTCTTAGGACAGAGAGGAGCAGTTCATTTAGTTTTCACCTTTGTTCTTCAAAATCTACAAATCCAGGCTCTGGTTCTTCTTACAATAAGGTCAGCAGGACCTAGAACAAGTTTTTATGACACCAGCTAAATGTCTAGTAAGTGGGCGTTGAAAAATCAATGTTAAATAATTCTGAAACATCAGAAAAAGCTTACTTTCCTTCCATGGGAATATTTATTTTATTTTAACACTATGTTTAATCTTTACAATAATTTGGGACTTTTTCACAGATTACTGAAAGTAGTTTTAATTCAAGATGCAGGAATCGGATGATTGATGACGTTCAGTGGGGCTGTTGATGTGGATTTTACCACAAAGCAGCAAAAATTAAGCTGCTTTCTTTTTAAAAGATGACTTACACACTAACAGATATATTAAACATAGTTCCCTAGCCAAGGAGATTGCAGTTCTCATTCACAGAACTTTAAAAGTAGTTGTATTTGGGACATAAATTCTTAAAAAACACTAGGTCTCTATGCTGTACAAGGCTAGAACAGTTTCCTAGGGACAGAGTCAACCCAGGCTTGAGGCAGCCTCCCCCACCCCTGCCCAGCTGCTCCTTCAAAGCTCCCCACAGTTTGAAAATTTTATATTTCTTTTCACTGGATCCCTCAAGTATTACAGATTCATTTCTCTATCCTATTTCTTCCCCTCTTCAAACTACCAAGAACTGTGTTACACAAAGATGCTCCAAAATATCTATTCAACTATATTCATTACAAAATAATTCCATATATGACTGTGGTTATTCTGGAACAAGTAGAGCACATGCAGTATTTTACTAAAGGATTGTCACTTTAAAATCACACTTAAATTTATGTTGTAATAACTAATATTTGTCCAAATCATATACTTGGAGCAGTGCAAAAGCAGAAGTTTTACTCAGTTTTACCTATATTATCATGCAACTGGGAGAGTATTTTCTGCAGAGTGTGTTTAGCCACTTGCTCTCTTGCTTTTTTTGTTCTTTTTATTTTTTGCCCGATGTTGCCACTTTGTTCTCTCAAGGTTTGGCTGAAGTTAGAGAAAAAAATAATTGGATTTCTTCATAAAGAACATCCTTGGACCTTGAATGGCATGCTAGGTTCTCAACTATAATTTTTGTGAAAAACATATGGTTGAAAAGATAAATGTGAAAATGTGTAAATGATAGATTGCTAGTGAGTTGTTCTGTCAAATGTCTACCTTTTTCCCTGTTTACTGGATCGTATATAAAGGGAGAAGTATAACGTATATGTAAGCATTGACTCATTTTAATACACTGAGTAGATTTTGGGGGAATAGTGTCATCCCTTTTCATTCCAAATGCTATTTTGAAAATCCTTCATTTCTGTAATGTAAACATGAACCATAGATCAGGTTTTTTAAAGCTTAGGGCACCCAGCAAAATATTTATCCAGTTAAGCGTTTTATAACTTACTGATACAGCTTTTTTTCACCTTTTGCCCTTTCCCTGTCACTTTGCTAAGTCAATTCACTCTTTTGATCATATATCTTTATTTAGACTTTAAACTATGTTGAGCAAAGACAATGTGCTAGTTTTATCAATCCACTCCAGCTGTGGGTAACAGTAACATTTGGTCTATTGTCTTTTACTGGCTGTAAAGCACTATGTCCAGTGTTTAATAACATACTCACTTAAAAATAACATACTTCAGTCAAAAAAAGAAACCATAGAAGAAGTACAGAGATGATTTTTCACAACGCATTTAATGGTTCTTTCATTTTAGTGCAGATATATTTCAACATGCTTTTAAAGTAGTTCTGTAATAACAAGGACAGGAGGTTCCTTATTCTGCAGCTGCTCGATACGTTCATCTCTTCGTTGCTTTCACGAGTCACAAATAAAGGTAAAGAATCAATCCCTGTTGACAGTGAATTTTTGGTGTGGTCACAATTTTTGGTAATTTCTTAATAATCTTAAAACAGGCATTCCACAGTTGCAAAGGCAGGCATAATTGTTGGGTCTGTTGCTATCATAGAGGGCACTAAGTCATGGCTGGAGTCTGCTTTGGCTCTTGTTGAGGTTAAAGAACACCCAGTACAGCAGAGCCCATCCCTCAACAAAGCCCTTGGGGAGCACTGGGATGTTTCTTATATCATCAGATTTATTCTGTGGAAAGGCATTCCACGTTCTTAATTTTTTTCACAGTTTAATAGGATTTAGACATATGGTTCTCACTGCTTTCAATGGATATTGCATGTTTAATTTCTGTGCAACTCCAGAAATTAAGAGATATGTTCCTTTAAAGTTTAGTTTAATCATATCCTATTTTTTCTCTCTCAGGAAATACTATTAAAGGTATTTAAGCTGATAGCTTTATACTGGTGGGGAGGAACTCTGACCTTATCTACTTTACGGCAATGACCGTGTATGATTGGCCTCTAACCTGGTTACAAAATAATAAAATGATGTTGTGAAACCACTATTCATTTCCTAATAGTGTCTCTGAAACCAGCTTAAACTCTGAGAGGATTGCTACTGCATTTTCTCTCTTACAGTTGTAATGCACACAATACAGAGTATTGACACTACAGTAATTTTCTTACACTAAAATATGCTGAATTTCTATTGCTAACTAATATTTAGAATGAATGATGACTGATTAAGGATTTTGAATGAATGAATGAATGGTGGGCAGATTTGCTATTTTTTGCTGCATATGCACATTGTCACTACTGGAGCAGTGTATGGCATTTTACAATAGACTTGAATATCCTGCATCAGCCTGCTTGAAACTTGGATCTGTATCATTAAGAGATTCTTTATGCAGTCAAATTTAAGATTGGAAACTCTCAAGCTGCATAATACTAACCTACCATTTAGCAAGTTTGCATTCATCTTATTTGAATTGCTTACATTGAACCCCTCTCTGTCAGGTCGATGAGTAGAACAAATAATTTCAAGGATGTTGCTTTATGATTTTGTTATATGACTATATAGTCCCAACTTGTTTGTTTGGGGTTTTTTGTTTGGTTTTGGTTTTTGTGGGGTTTTTTGTCACTAATTATGAGATTAGACAAACCTGCTTGCATGTTGAAATGATCCCATGCAGTGCAATTTCTGTTGAGGAGCACATGAAGAGAAGTTGGCCCAGTAGCTGATCTGGGTTATTTAGTCAAAGTTTACAGTGATGAGTCAATCTGAAGCATATACATCTGCTCAAATACAGACCCTGCTGGATTTTCTTTGAGTCATTCATTTGACAAATGTGATGACTCACAACTGTGACCAGTATTCTGACTTACTTATCCCTTTAATAGGAGACTCCTTTGGCCTCCACCTTATTTTCTTCTCTCCTGCTACTCATCTCTCACAGAAGACCTTAAGGGCTAAGGCGCAGAGTTTAACTATCCAGGCACTCTTCTGCTGGTAGATCCCAGATAGCAGCAGAATTGGAAGGAGAGAGTAGCTGGCTGACAAAGACTCTGGATGTCTCCCCACTTGACAACACATGGGTGAGTCATGATGTGTACAGGTGGAACAGCCACACCACGAGGCTTCTGCGCATGCTTAGGCCACTTCAGCCAAGGTAGACGAAGGCTGGAGTAAACTGGTACTTGCTCTGGAGACAAAGCGAGCTTCAGTTTTGATTTCATGCTTTTACAGGATGCTCCAAGCCTAGTCTGCTGAGTCCTACAGCTGGAGGGGACCCAGCCATACTACATCACAGCCACAGAATATAGTCCTTAGGGAATGCTATACTCTGGGGAAGTCCTCTGAAAGGAAAGCTCCTCAGGCACAAGCCCAAATGATCATTCTCCCTTCTCCCACAGATCCAAAGACAGACATGTTTTAGGTGGACACCACTGTCCACAATACCCACACTGGGGCCTCACACCCAAAAGAAAGTGAGATACTGACAGAATTTCTACATTTCTTAAAAGTCAGGCACTCGTAAATATGTCTGGTTTATATAAAGCATGCATGTAGAGCAGATTTAAAGGCAGCAACAAAGTTTAAAGGTGGTAAATCCAGTGCGTACTTTAGTCTTGCTGTCCTTGGAAGACTTAGGACAGCTGGAAAGTTATTTGGATTGTTACCATACAGTTGCTAAGCATTCATAGCAAGGAAGAAAATGTAAACCTTTTTGTTACCAGTACCAATTTAGTGCACAATTGATAGAATGAAATTGCTAGTTTCAGTAACTTATGAATTAAGAACCAACAATTATTTCAGTTGTAATTTCCAGTCATCCAAGAAGTTCTTAGACAAAAAACAAAGGCAAAGGCAATCCTAAGACTACCTTCACACATGGAAATTATAGACTACAGTGTGGACACAGATATAAAGTTGCAAAAATGCTTATATCCACATCGTTTATTGTTGTATAGGAACACTTCCTAGTGATTCAATGTATCATTATAGATCTCTAAATGTACCCATGTTTAAGGTTGAATTGGTATAAATATCTCAGCTTAAAATACATTTTGAAAGTTTGCATCCTTGTTATAATTACAGAATGTTGTAAAACATCGCATGTAAACCCAGATTTACAGAGGCAGGAACTCTTAAACCAGCATACCAACCACTGTGTTGCCCTCAGAAATCTTAACTGCGAGCTTCCTTTAGTGCAAAAAAAAGAGTTATCTACAGTTCTGCCTAGTCCTTTTTGGATGGAATGGATAGGACCCCTCCTTTAAAAATAGCTTTCAGTTATACTCCGTACAACTGACTCATCTGAGGTGCAGTGAAATAAATGCAGCTGATAATGAGAAAAAGGAGAAAATGTGCAAAATATTTCTTTTACACCTTATCTCCATAAGTATCCCCACTAAAGTCAGTACCAAGAAGAAAGGTTTAAAAGGTCAGATCAAGTTTAAAAATGCCCATGCCTTCCCATTACTGCCCCGAACTGCCTTGATTTTTATTTTCTAATGTTTCTGAGTGGGTGTGTTTTGCTTCTGTGACAAAACTGAAGTTCGGTGAGAGAATTTCCTGCTTCATAGATATGTTTTTAACTATGCAAGGCATATGCATGACCTCAATTCTCCATTTCTTGCCTGTTGTGCAACTGAGAGTTTAGCAGCAAAAGGAGTTACAACCTCAGCATTATCTAATAGTTGTGCATATTGCATGCGCACATGCTTGGATAAAAATGTTTAGCAGCTGACACAAGTTGAAATAAAACACTTCCTCACTCCCGCTCCCAATAATACTTTTTTCACACCATCTAAAGGAATCTCCTTGGCAGGAGGACAGTTTGTCAAAAAATCAGGAGGAGGAAAGGGAAAGGTATGCCAGGAAACACAGCTCGTGTCTGCGCCGATGGTGGGATTCTCAATGAGTTTCACAACAGCCTGTGAGTGCAGCCCACCTCTGAGTCCAACACATAAGGATTCTTCTTAATGTTCATGTAAAGCCTGGTTACAGAAAGTGGTAACTTTCCAAACAGCTTTGCAGAACCAAACAGAAGCAGTGCTCTTCGCCTGGCGAAGCTCAGTCCGACTGTGTGAATGAGGAAATACTGCCAGAGGAGTTTTATTCACTGCTGTCAATTTGTATCTGTTAGGCTGACATTGCCACCCTGGTGGGCACCACTTTGCAGGCTGGCCTGTCAGTGGGATTTGGATGGATTTTGGCACTAACAGTGGGATCTGGAAGAAAAACACTTTTGGGAATGACACATTTTGTGCCTAAACCATGAGCAGTTCAATGGTGGGGGTCTCTAGCGGGCCATGACATCCTTATGGGGGGGCTGTAGTGGGACACGGCAGCCGTACGGGGGAAGACCCTCACAGCTGCCCATTAGGGTTGGCCTTGTCGCAGGTGGAGCGTCCGCCCGCTCACCTCTGGATAAGGCAGATGGTTAAAGCTTAACCCAAGCAGGCTGAGAAGGTGATGTAGGGACAGCCCTCGCAGCTGACCTGACCATCTTCCAGGGGGTGAGCAGGGGCTGGAAGCAGCCATTGCCCAAGCCTGCAGTCTGAGGAGGCAGGCTCGGTGCTGCGGCTACCCAGGAAGTCCATCACCATGGCCTCCTCCACACGTCCGTCCGGCACATCTCCAAATGGTGCATCGGGAGCCTGGGCAACACTGGGGCTGCTCCTGGCCCCTGCACAGCAGTCATGTGCCACCAGCACACCGTGGAGCAGGTCACCACCTGCTCCAGGGAGGCCCACGGCCCTCCCCACCTTTTAGGCCTTTGCCAAAACTGGGAAGGAAGTGTCTCTTGGCTCCAAGCCAGGTAAAAGCTTTGAAGCCTGTGGCTTACGGGCGCTGGGTTTGGCTATCCCTTTAGCCGACAGTGTAAGAAACAGCACTCGGTTCAGCACTGTAAGCTGTGCTGTTCCTCCTACACCAGCCGGATCACATCCAGTGCTAGCATCGGTGCGTGGTATATATAAAACCTCGCGGAAATTAAGAGGTCCTTCTGCTGAGAGTCATAAAATGTAATCAGTTCCAGTGGGGGTCAAACAACAAAATGCTCCTGGGAATAATTTGGACTTTGTTTCTTCAGTTAAACCAGAATGATTCTACTAGTGATTCATATTTCAATGGTGTATAGACCTTGTGCATGTGACCATCTTTTGTTCTAAAATTAAGTCTGTCCCTTCTCTCCCTTTATTTTGTAAACTATCAGTTCATAAGGATTTAGGGAAAGATAAAAGCTCCTGTAAATTGTTATGGTTTCACAGTGTTAGGGAATGCAGGACAGAACTTTCCTGATTTTTTTTTTTAATGCATTCTACTCCTAAATCCTACTCTTAGATGTATCGTAAGCTTTGCATGCAGACCAGACCATGAACTAGTTTAACTAGAGTTATTTTGGCATCAGTTTAGCTGCTGTGCTGTGAACTGTCAGGTGGACACATTGAGAAACAAGGTGTAAACACTACATTAGCACATTAACACAGAGTTTCAAAGATATTTAGTTAAGTAGGAGTAAAAAGGGGTCTAGATGAGCCAGCGAAAGCTTTGTGCATAGACTAGTTTTTCCTTTTGTCTGGATTTTGCTTGTGTAGGAACTCTGCTTAATTCTGTATCAGATGACTGGTGTAAGTATACGCTTGTCCCACCAAAGGGCGATTTGCCTTAAAGTATCTGAAATATGTGTCCTAGTATGCTTCCCTCCTACAGTAGTAGTAAAGATAAAAATCCATCTCTGTCAGCTGACTTACATGCTGTTTCCCTTACACTTAAGTGTAATGTATTAATTCCTTTGACAATCAATAACTATGTATTTCACGAGATAATTATTTTCCCCAAGATGAGTATGTTCTAAAGCCTTTGCAGAAGGTCTGAAAGGGGAAAAGCTTGTTAGTGTGTTTGAACTTCTAAAGAAATTAAATGAAGAGTCCACCGTAAGATGAAAAAGTATTCAGAAGGACGGAATGTTACCCATGTACGTTCAATCATGCTAAAATTCCTCTTTTGTTCATTATGAAACCTGATTAGTTTTTCCTGATAAAAATAATATGGATGGGTAAGACCTGCAATTTTTCTGAAGGAATATGGGCAGAATCTTTAAAGATTCATTGGTGCTCAGTATGTCAAAATACTGGAGCAGCTGTAAGATCAGAACCCAAAGGCCAACAAGCAAGGATGCCGCAAACAGGAAGGTGATTAAGGTAAAATGAAAGGTGCTAATATGGGTTCCATTGTAGTTGCTATTTAAATAAACCTAACTGAACTTGACCGCTGTACAAAAAAATTAATCAAGTCTTGCAGGTTACTTGTGCTTATGCAACTCGAAAACAAAATCTATCAGTTGAGCCAGGTCCTTGGCTCTACTCCAAGAGTTCAAAACGGGTCTAGAGCCGTCTTAACTACCCCAGCCATAAGTATTTTCACTTCTCCAGAAACAGCTCTGCCAGGCATAGACCCACTGAGACAGCATACACTTCCCTACTTCTGAACTCTGACTCCCAGAACACAGACAAAGAAACAAAAGGGATGGGAAGCACGGACCTACTCTGCAGTGCGTCTCTGCCTCCAGAATGCTCCCCCTGGGCTAGGAACAGCTGATTAATTCTTTAAACAACAAAACAAACTCCAAGATAATTAAACAAAATGTTCGTCATATCTTTCTTCCCCTATCCTCTGTTTTTTATTTTTTAATTCTTCATCTTTGGAGATAGGATGGAGTAAGCATTGAGAAACTATTTAACATGTTAGCTGATAGGGTTTGGGTACGTTTGCTTTTCCTTGGTCTTTAGTGAATAATCCAAGGTATCCTTTTAGAATTCCTGTTGCTCATTTTATACAAACATGCTCTCAAACTTCTGTCTGATGAGGAAGTAATGACAATTTGTGGAGTAATAAAAAGGAGTCAACATTTTACAATGTTGAAAACTGTTAATAATCAACATCAAAAGGTTTTAATCTGTTGACAGTCAACTACTTTATTTATACATCTGGCTGCCCTGCTGTCTCTTCTTTCAGGCTAACTGGAGGCTGCTCTGAGCTATGTGTCTTTGCACAGTGGTAACTCTGGAAACATGGAGGTAGCAGCTCTGCTAAGCAAGGAGTTGAACCATTGCTGAAGGCCTGATCAAGAAGTAGTCCAGGCAGTACATGTGATTTTCCCAGGTTGATGTGAATGAATTAAGAGCAGAGACACTGCCTCTAGGAGCAAAAAAACCCACCAGCCCCAAAACAAAACAGAACAAAAAACCCAACCCTCTGTCTAGCAGTTGCCTAGAGCAAGGGGATGGAAATTTTGGTTTTGTGTTCTTGTTGCCTAGAGTGATGTAAAACCTTTGCCCTTTTATAACTAGCTACAAATCCTGGGGCTAACTGGGTATTACACTGTGTGAGAAGGAAGAAGAAAGAAAAGAGAGAAAGAGTCATTTGGGGCACTGAATGGGTCTGAGGGCCAAGCACCGGGTTTGAGAAGAAGAAATTTCTTACCATGTGTTTATTTATGAATACTTGAAGAGATAGAGTTGATACTGCCCTATTATCCTCCTGATAGACATATTAATTCAAACGTTCCAATAATAACTTCTTATGCCAGGAAGAAAATGTTATTTTTCCTATTATGACAATCAGATGTTTAGTGGGAGGAACGCTCAATGTGCATCTAAGAGATAGGTGATGCCAGTTATGAGAAAAAGAGGACTTCACACCCTCAAACTAAACCTGTTTGGTTGCCAGTACAGTAAGCAGCCTGAACAGTGCAGGGATAGGATTATTGTAATTTAAAGTGTAGTAGGTAACATATAAAACCGTTTATCTAGAGACACCATAAACTTGTATGGCTTGCTTAGCAAAATGGAATGATGGCTAATGTTCTCCAGACTTAGGCTTGTCTCTTTCTAGGTTTGGCTGAGAAGCGAACAGAACTAGGACTCTTGAGAAAGAGGCTGATTTCAGCCTGTTTGAACTTGCTTCACTGGTGTAAATTATTACTTTCTGTCCTCTTTTTCTGCAGGTGCATGAAATCCTGGTTCAAAGAAAGATTTTCATCGATATCCTATTTTGAAAGGTTAGGTAGCGACAGGGATGAACACATGACAACCAAAAAATTAAAAGGCAACACAGGTACCTGTTTGAAAGTACTCTTTTCATACTTCTAATTTGCTCCATCTCCTTATCACTTGATGAGAACTTTGTCTCACAAAAAGATAAGAAAAATATTATGCACCAGCTGATTCAGATGACTCCCTATTCTGACACTTGCAAAGAAAGTGGTATATAGATGTTATCTGTACAAGGTGAACTTCACCTTGCCTTTCACCACCCGGTTTCAAAAATAATAGATTTATAATATTTTTGTTAATGTCACCCTTTTCAGCTTGGTTCTTGTTTGTTTTTCTTTTTATCTCTGAACTTGTTACAGTTTCCTAGAACTAATAATTCCAGAATAGTTTAGATCATTAGGAAAAATCAATTGTTAGTGTTAGTTCAAGTGCATCCTTATCAATCAAAAACACAGCTCAGCATCAAACCATTATATCCAGCTTTACAGCAGTAGTGTACATCAAAAGTTAGCTTGCTCTGATGTTATAAAAAGTTTTCTTAGGAGAAAGAAGTTACAATTCCTTGGGATATTTATAGTATTTAAGAATGCTTTTAAGTCACTTGTAATGGCAGATGCCATTGGGTACTCTGTCATAAGTGGTTTTCTTATTCATAATAAGTAATGCATATTGTAGTACATTTCAAACCAGGCCCACATTAAACTTCGTAGAAAAAATAAAGAGACCATGTCTGTATTACGGTATGAATTCCATTTGGATCTTGTTAATGCCATGTTGTGTTTTGATTTTTGTCTTGAATACAGCTCTTAAGTGGGGTTTTTAGCCATCAATTTGATTGTATGGGCTTCATGATGGATTTCACTGGATTCCATTTAAAGCTCCGAAACAGGTATCAATGGCACAGGCTAAATGGTGTTACCATCAGGTAGATAATGGGCTTGTTACAACAGAACTAACCTTTGAATGGCTTGGGCAAGAGGCCTGCATAGTAAGAATCTTGCTCTTCAAAGTGCTGGCTCCCTTCTCCCTTCCACAGGCCACCTCCTCCTACCTCTACTACACAGCCTCTCCCCAGGAGTGCATTCTCTTCCCCTAGGGTATGTAGCTGTGGATTGCTGCCCGTGCGAACACTGAGAGGGCTACAGTGCATCCTGACTTGGATTAGAAGAGCAAGAGGGACTTGGAGGACTGCTGGGAACTCGGAAGGACTGGGATACCAGTTCTGGAATCTAAACAAGTGCCAGTCACTGGTCCAGAAGGATCCCAGACATGGAGCTAACACTTGTCAATGTGCTAGAAAGACAGAGTTAGAAATGATTAACCTGTGAGAGATAGGATCAATTCACAACACCACAAATCTTCCTATTTGACATTTCATTCAGGCTTCTTCAAATTAGAAAGCCCCAGTCCCTTGGAGATGACAGTGGAATATGTGTGAGAGTCCTAGCACTACTGCAAGAGTTTTCACCTTCTTTCAAAGAACACATTTCTGTCCTGTATGCACCAGTCCCACTTGCTGTCTCTGACCTTACCTTTGCTTCCAGTCCTGATCCCTTCCAACTTCTGCTCCTCACCATCCAGTCATAATCATCCATTTAAAGATGTATGCTCAGTAGCCAGCTTGTCTTCTAAAATGGCTCTGGTCATCGATTATTCAAAGTTACACTGTAATTGGCAAGTCACAATTTCACAGCTGTTGAAAAACTTCCAGGAAAATAAATTTGGAACTTCAGGGGCATGTAGATAGAACTATTTACAGTCATTGTTAAATAGGTTAAAAAATAGGTCAGTCTTCTTTCATTTCTACTCTTTCCTCAGCCATTTAACATCATGCGTGAGGATTTTAATTTTGTAAGTTACACAGCTCCCTTAATCAGCACTTCTCCCCCATCTCATAAAAATCAAAGAGTCTGGACTGGGAGCTTCTCACATGTTAAGGCCTTTAGTCTAACCTCCATCTTAAGCAGTGTTAGTATGATCCACACTGGGAAGATGTAGCTCTGCTGATTTCTGAGTGGTTTTTTTCCTTGGTTTTTTTCATTTTAATACATTTATGTAGAACTAAGCAGATAAGACTCTCTGTGGTGTGCCTCAACATGCCACTTGAGTCACTCTGGCTTTGTCAAAGCACTGAATTGACACCGTCTTGGTTTACAGTTCTGCTTGTTGCTGCTGAGTCCTCCCTACCGCAATCATTCCACGGCCTCATAACTCAACAACCTGTCCTTTTTCCTGTCAACACAGCTTTTCTCTAAAGAATGCTGTCGACCAAACAAATACCTTCAAAGAGGATGAGACTGCTATTGCATGTGTAGCTTTTTAAAAAAGTCAATCATCTGCTGAGGTGATGAGAATTTGGGGAATTCTGTGTTATAAATACACTGATATTTATAGTACATGAATGGCTTGCTTGAAGACAAAGTCAGCACTCAGGAGACTTCAGCATTTAGATAGAGATATAAACAGGTGATGTTTAGTTCTGTCCTAGTGAATTATGTACCAGACACAGAGACTGGAGGTTCTGAGGATTACTTTTGAACAGTCGGGTGTTTGAGTTCTACAGCATTTTAAATGCTCAAGGTGAAGCAGGGGCTGGAAAAGGCAGATTCTGGTGGCAAAGGGGAACCTTTATATTGCTGCTAGCCTACAGTTTTCACTTTTTGCCTTTAATTATTCTTGAATTGTATATTAGGTATGGTTTATTCAGGTCTTTCTCAAGGGCAATGAGTGTTTTGTTTCAGCAAAGTGTAAAGGTTACCAAAAGAGTGACTCCTAGAAAGTAACAATTAAGTACAGAAACGTAGATTTCATTTACAGGAAACTGTTTTTAAGATATGTCATCACTGAGAGAAGAGACTTGGGTTGGTATAAGCTAGTTATTAATGACTTTCTGATGTTAGGCATGGTATAGGTCTGAATGTGATTAAGTTAGCAGGAATTCTGCCACTCTTTGGTGACAATGACATTGAGTCCTGAACTGAAAAGTAAGAACATCTTAGCAAGAGAGTAGCTATTTTGAATAATTGAAGTAAAATATTAGAAAATTTCAGGATAAATGGAAAGAGCAGACCCCAGCATGACTAATTAAAAAGAACTACAGTTGTTAAGATCTAATTATTATGCAAAAACCAAGACACTTAAAAAATCCTTAAGGTTACAGTTACCATTTTCAGACTTTTGACCACCTTATTTCTAGGTGATGGCATGATTAACCTCTGACTATGAAGGCAGCTCAAATTTCTTTTAATACCGCTTTACTGTTAGTAATACTATCAGCCCTAGCAGAATCTCTAAACCTAGTTTTCAGCCTATTAGTGCAGGAATAATTTGTTTCTCAACTGTTACTTTGAAACGTATTGATTTTTCAGCCTACACATGCTTTTACTTGTTTGTGATCTTATCTTACTCAAATTTCAGAACCACACAATTCACTGCTAAGATAAAGAATGCAAAATTATTCACCCAGTTTGGCTTCAGACAAACAAATGGAACTCAACACAAACAAAGAGAGTTTGTATCCAAGCATTATTTGCCTGTGTTCTTAATATTTCAATACTTTGTGGAAAAAGCAAGTTGGGTAACAAGCTGTTTTGACTTTACTTCCAGTACACTTTCAGGTTTCTCTAGTCTCTAAAGCCAAGAATCCAGTCTAAAGATGCCACAAAGCTTCAGCATGCTTAAGGCAAGACAATGCCGTGTTCTTTTTCGATCTTTGTTGCTATACTTTCGAATAAAATAAAAGTTTTGCTGTAGGTAAAAATAAAAGCAGTCTAAGATGTTCCCTGAATCTTCTAGACTTATTCCACATGTGATTTATGCTTAGAGGAAAGAACCTTGAGTTGGAGCTGGTTATATTTGCGTTTTCTGCTGAAACAAGTTCTGAGCTTGAAGCATGTCATTGGGAGCACCCTGCTTTGACAAAATTTCAGCAATCAGAGCTGAAGCCAATCTCCCCAGAATGGGGCACCACACCCACCAGGTCTCTGGTCTCCAACCTGCTGGCAAATGGTCTGTGCATAGAGCATCCAGATCATCCGTCTCAATACCAGCTGACACAACTTCCTCAAAGAACAAGTGTGATTTTTCCAGGAAAAGCTCAAGCCTTGCAAGTGTCCATATTGGCATGAGACTGCTGCTCCACTATTATGTAGGAAACAGGACCAGCTTTGTAGAGAGCAGCCTCTTGACTGCTCTGGGTTATTGAACTGGCAGCTTGAAAGCCAACCTCCCACAGCCCCAGAAACGACCTGAGAGTTTGCAAGCCTGAACTGTGGCCCTGTGAAGGACTGCATTTTCTAGCTAAGTAAAATCTTTTTGATTCATTGTCTTAATTTTGTAGCAATTTGTTTGTCTGCATCAGTGCCAGGGAGGACAGGACCTGACTTTTTGAACAACTTTTGTTTGTCCCAAGCAGGACTTGACACTCCTTGCCCTCCAGCTTATGCAAGGCTGGCCTATCCTACGTGTGACAGAATTATCTGGCAAGATCTACCACCACCTTTCTTTACAGACAGGACCACTCTTTCAGTGCCAACTGAATGGAAAGTGTTTGTCAATTTCTGTTTTATTTTAATTTCCTCTGCACAGATCTGGAGAGTGCCTGCCTATAAATACTTGCTTATTGGGCACTTGGGAAACCATGGTTTTCTCCAGGGATCATGTTTTCCAGTCGTATCTTGCCATGGAAACAGAGGAGTAATAAAGGACCTGAATTTAATTTTTCTGCATCAACATCTCAGTCATTCATTCATTCAACCAGGTGGAAAATCCTCATCACAAAATAAAGGCTGCAGTCTAAAATGATGGTTTCAGAGAAAGCAAGATCCCAAAGCCAAAGGGCTCACTGTGTAATAGAGATAAGCAATCTTTTCCAAATCAAAATAAGTTGTGTAGTGATAGCCTCCAAATATAATATGCAAATTTTCAAGTCTTACTATAAAAACTTTTCCAGTCAATTCTGAATGTGTTTCAGACTGGCCTATGAATCCAAAAATATGTATTAAAACAGAGACTAGAATGTGTGACTGAATTTCAATTCAGTCTTTGCAACTGAATTCCAGACATCATAGAATGATTTTCAAGATGTTATTCAAAGCAATGGAATATGTATTTTAAAGCAAGCTTAATCTTGACTGCATTTTGAACGAAAACATTTGGAAATTCATGCTAATGCAATTTTTTATTACACTTTAATCTTTCACAGTTCAAAAAAGCTATTGGAAATTAAAGGCTGCAATCCTTCAAATATCACCATTAACTTTGATAAAACTATCAGCATGCTGTTAGGAGCTGCTAAATACCAAGAATTAATAAATGTACATTTTTTTAAAAGTCTTTGCTGAACCAGTACAAAACTATGTAAGCATTAACAATGAAATAATTGAAATTTTTCAGGATGCTATTGAAATTATCATGAATTTCTGAATATACACATCAATCAAAACAACCAGCCAAAAAAATGAAGGTTTTAGGAAAGATCAGACCTTTATTTGACAATATACCACACTGAAATGCCTAGAATTCCCTGAAATGGATGTAAAAGATTTGCTATAAACAGCTCTCTGTGCTTTTGAGAAGTACAAGAGACAAAGAGTATTTCCAAAAAAGTCACCATGTGTTTCACAGCCCCTAGAGAACACCAAAAAAAGACTTTAGAAATCTGTTTGTCCAGAGAGAGTACATAGTTTCTATCAGCTTTAGTAAACCTTGTAATAAGTCTCATTGTATTATTTTAAAGATTATTTAAGAAACTTAATCTATAATAGTAGTTTACAGCACTGTCATTCCTGAGTAGGAATTACTAATTTCTTGGTGCTCTTAATATATGTTTGTTAACTGGAGAACGGTGATCGGAGAGGATGTCAGAAATAATTTTTTTTATCTTGTGCTTTGTTTAGCTCTCTTTCCTCTTTTGGGTGAAAGAGTAGAGGTAGCAGTTCATTCTTTGTCCTCATTACTCCATGAAGTTATTATCTTGTGCCTGATCATCTTTCAGTCCAGTTTGTACCTCACTCATGACACAAGGGTGGTAGGAACATTCTGCCAGAAGAAGGAAAAAAAGCTATAGAAGGACTATCTAAGTGAAAATGTTTGAAAGTCAAAGGGAGGGCATGTTTGACTTCACAAAAGAAAATGCCGGTTTCTGTTGCAATGTTGGTTACACAATCACATAAGGTTTTATTTTTAAAAGCAAGTAAAAAAATTATAGTGCATCAGCTCCTTGACTGGTGTAAATCAAGATGGTTTTATTGACTTTGATGGAGCTATGTCGATTTATACCAGATGAGGATTTGGCCTACTGTATGGAGATATTTTTATTTCTCTTCTCACTCTATCAGTTAAGGAAAGGGTAATAATCAGCAAGCTGGAAGCAATTATGTGTGTGTGAGGAGGGGGTAGTTTCATAATAGCTAACTTAATATTATTTCCTGTAAAATGCATCAGGAGAATAAAGCCTGGAGCCTGCTGACCAGTTTGTTTTGTAAAGAAATATTTGTTCAAATCTGTTTATAATAATTTGTCAAATTATGGGCAGACTCAGCTCAAGCACTTGCCTTCCACTGACACCAGAGGCAGCAGCTCTGGAGCTGATCAGGGCACCAAGTGGCACCCATGAGGAAAGACCCAGGCGAAATTTGGCTTTCACTTGCATCTGTGTAAATCTGGAATAATTCTACCAAAATCAGTGGAAATATTTTCTATTTACAAGTGTGCCTAAAAGCAAAATTTGGCACAGTCTTCAACTGAGCATTTATAAGCTGTTTCTGGCAACAAATAAGGATGGGGGAGGGGAAGATTATTCATTGCAGATGCTTTGTAAGATTACCAGAGGCTTTCTGGTGACAATAAAGTCTACTAACATAGTCACTTTTCGAAAATGCTTTTGAAAATGTGATTTGAGGGGGTTTTCTGTCATCCTTTAATTCTTAGATTGTTTCATGGTGGTAAAAAATACAAACCGAGACTTCAAGTGAAATTACTTAAATTTTTCTCCTTACCCTGGTGAGGCAGATGAGTCCCAACCTGCAATACCAAGTGGACTAAAGCAATCCATGGGAAGCTGTCTTCTTCATGGGAAGAAACCATCTTGGATAAATGCATTTCATAAGGTGCAGTTTAATTATTGTTAAGCAGCCACATGTTGACAAAGGAGCTGAAGACAAAATAATCACAACTAAAATAAATTGAAAGATTTATGAATTTATTTTTAAGTTACAATGCAGATTATTCCAAAGTACCAACATTAACACTATAAACACTAAAGTATTCCAACCAGCTTTTGCAATATAACTCATTCATCTGTTATCTTTGGTCTCAGGAATGATTTAAACACATTTTTGTAATGTTTTAACTTAAGAATATAATTAAAATGACTTCCTGCCCTGCTAGGGTGAACACAGTTATACTAGGCTGACAGTGCTTTTAGCACTATAGCTTATACCCTTATAACCACCTCTTTCTGAACTGATCTACCAGTAAATGAATCCCAAAACCAGCATGTAGGTGAACCCTTAAGTAATAGCAGACAACTCACAAAACACTGGAAAATATGCAGTTCAGAAATTATTATGCATAAATGCAGTCCTTGCCCCAACTAGGGAGAGCCCCGAGGAGCTGCGCAGCCCTTCTTCCCTGCACCGGCCCTCTCCGGCCCTCCCTGCTCTGTCTCCCTGGGAAAGGTCAGGTAGCCTATTAATCAAGGTCTGGACTTTGATTTGAACTATGTATATGTCTACCATTTCCTGGATCCTTCTGAAGCAAGGAAGAATCAGCAAATTTCCAGGCAAAGTGGGTTTACTTATTTCGGGGTTCTTTTTTTAATAGCTTAAATGCAACTGCCTTAAAACCAAAATAAGGCGATGTTTCAGCTAGGGCAGGTGATGGCATTCTGACATTGAATTTAAATCCACCTTCCTGTAGTGAATATATAACTTTATGTATAAAGTGCTGCCTGGTTTATTCTGTATGTTGCTACAATACATCTTTCCCCTGTTTTCCTACTCAGCTTTTCAGCTACTCATGGAAATTCATGAGGTGTTTTTTCCCAATAAGTTTCAAATGTATATGCTGTTCTACACTGAAAAAGACAACTGCAAGGCCATTATCATCTTTTCTAGTGAGAATATAGAATAGAAAAATAAATGCACTAATGTAACCAGCAGCTACGTTGACTGACTGAATTTCTATGATTATGTGTGTATATGTAGGGGCATGTGTTATAAACATAAAAGAATTATTCTACTTTTTATAAATACATGCACTGAATTGTTTTTTCTATTTAATACATTGCACAAAATATAAGTGCTTACAGACAGTATTCCTAGAATCAATACCACAAAATCAATTCACACTAAGAATAATTTAAAAGGATGGGAAAACTTTGATTATTTTTCTGCTTAGGTTTCAGATCTTTACAGAAAAAAAAAAAAAAGATTAAAAGATCTCTTTCAAATACGGTGTATACTGCAAAGATGATGTCCCAGCTAATTTTGACATGCACAGAGGTTATGACTGAAGTCAGGAATACACAGAAGATTAAATTCTAAACCATGATCCTGTTTTCATAGAAACGTATTAAAGAAACAAAATAGAATGACATATCTAAACCAAAGCATTTCTAAGTAAGGCATCTGCCAGACTTTTCCATGAGGTATAGGCAGTTTAAGATGTACTGTGACGGTAAGATTGCTGCATTTTAGTATTGCTCAGCTTTCAGGGTAAGAGTGGTCCAAAGCCTGAAGATGAATTTCAGAGATAAGCTGAACAGGAAAAAGGTTAATATCACAGGTAATATCAGGTTTATATGTGTCAGCTAATCTCTAACTTGAGAAAACACTAGAAGAGGTCATCATTAAATCAAGTGAAGCTTGAAGGTATGAATGAATTTGAGTTTGATGTTAAACTATACAGAGGATCGGGTACTACACCAGTATCTAATGCTGTGCATACTACTTGAGGTGGTGCGTAGTGCAGCAGAACTTCAGGCTGTAAGCACAAGTTCTCACGGGAAATATCTGTGGGATGCACTGCATGCCTGTTTTGTCCTGATCGGGGACCAAAATAATCCTGTCACCAGGATCTGTCATCTGCTGAGAGATCTCTGAAAGCCACCTCTTGGGGTCCTGCAGGAACCACTGCTAATCACCTGAGGCTTTGTTCACTTGCTGTTACCCAGATGCAGGAGAGAAGTTACCCAAGTACCAGCTGAACCCCCTAGCCAGGGAGGACTAGGGTAAAAACTGACAAAAGTACCAGATTTCCCTTCCAAGTGCTGTAGCCTGATCTGAGAAGAAATATTAATCATATCTTTACTGTCGAAAATACAGAAATAGAGTTCAGCTATTCTGAGGTACATATATAAGGTTCTGGAGGCCTCTTGAGGTTTTTTGTGGGGGTGCTTTTTGGTTGGTTGGTTTGGTTGATTTTGTTTTTTGGGGGTTTTTTTGCTACACGTGTAGTTAACTTGTTTACCACTTAGAAATATATCTTTGCAAGCAAGAGGCACCCACCACTTTTCAGTCATCATATTGCCATAGATATTATGAAGAGTGGAACAAATAGGGCTAGACAGGATCTCTGAAGGCCATCTATTCAAACACAGATTGAAACAGCAAACATCAAATTGCTGGAATATTTTCACTCATATTATCTATTTCTAGTGTGGAGCCTGGATCTGACTCTACTACAAGGTTTTACAAAAAGAATTAGTGTGGGACTTAAGAGTTCCTTGGGAAGAAATGCAAACACAAGTGGAAGTAACAGAATGACTTCTAAAATGCTGTTGCTCAGCTTGGCCTCCAATTGAGTATCAGTTTAGGAGAATGTTTAATTAAAAAATTTAATTTGATTAGTCTGGTTAGTCCTGAAATTTAAGAAGCTAATGTCAAGGCACACAGAGCCTGAGACCACCTACAGTCTAATTACCAGGCTGGAATTTTTTAATTACTACAGATAAGAGTATTGGGGGAAAACTGTCATGATTCAGAATTCAGAAACCACATCCTCCCTATTTTCTGGCCATCCCACTCAGCCTCTGAGAGGGAGTGTTCAGAGTGTAGTAAGTGAAGGCAGATAACCACATCCCCAATCTGCTGTCATCCTCAGACAGCAGAATTTCCGATGCTGTGCCTTCTGCTTACCCAAGACAAGTGATGAAATCAAAGAGGGTTTAAGTAACCTCACTTGTCAACAGGTGCCTTCGCTATAATTACTTGGAGTGGCCTTTTGCCAACAGGCAAAATTTCAATTAGCTTTTTAGCAAATTTCTGCCATGTCTCCACTTAGAAAACTCAAGATGAATCAGCTAAAATGTGTACAATTTAAGGCATCTTAAACTCTACACAGATCCTCTCATTCAAGAGCAAAGGGTCTGCAAAACTCTAATGGATCTCGCCTTCTTGAGATATCATAGTCACAAAATGTCAGTCTCTTTTGCCAGGTAGCAGAGCAGGATTCGAGCTTTTGTGAGGGATATTCTCATTTACAGCTTGGTGTTTTTGCACAAGCACACCATTATTATTGGCTTGAGACAAAACCCTGGGCTGTCAACAGGAAGGGATGAGGTGTGTTACCCATCTTATTCCGCGCTGCAGGGAAGAGTAGCAAGTTGGTTATGGTAATGCATTGAACTACTTAGGTAGATTTGGCAGAGGTGCCTGTCCAAGTTTTTGGTTCATTATGAGCAGATCCTACTAAATAGCATCAAACTAAAGCTGCTTGATTTGTACTGGAAACCTCCATCTTGGGACTGAATGCATTTTAAAGGCCCTGACAGATGGGCTCTGCCGAACTGAACAGCAACAATCTGTAATGCTTTACCTCCCCCATGTCTGCCGTGCCCTCTCCCAGTGCTGTCTGTCCCAGCAGCAGGGGAAACAAGAGCAGATACTGATAAGGGCAATTTCTCCAAGTCTGGCTGGTGGACTGTGGGCTAAGGCAGCAAGTCCCTGCTTTGGCCGCTGCAAGTGCAAGGACCCCTGGCAGTGAGGTGGGAGAGACGGGAGGTAGACAGTGTGTAACCATCACTGCTAAACCTGACAGGGTTCCACTAGGATGTCTCACACTTAGCTGATCTGCCAAAACCTGCTGCAGCTGCCTCGTGTGGCACCTTCTTCACACGCATAATAATTGACCATAGTCCAAGTTTTTGCTTAAAGCAAAGCATAAGAGAGTGCTGGTGCAGTGCAGGAGGAGAGCAGAATGTGATTTAAAGCCCTTTCACAGCTTTGATCTGAAACTTTTTGGATTCCAGTTAAACCCATTTGGCCCTGCCAGCAGCAATCCCCACAGGAACACAAACAAGGGCCCTGTCTCCTCCCTCTTGCAACACTCACACCCCTTGCGTCTGGGCTTACCTGCCAAATTTTGTGCATCTCTGTGTCTGGCACCTATGCAAATTAAGTAATCTGTATCTAGTGTATATATTGTCATAAATATGGCTTCTGAAAAAAGCACTGGTAGGGGTGGTTGAAAGTATCAGGCTGAGCCTAGGCTTCACAGGGAGAGATCCTTTAAAGACCAGGGTCTGAGTGCAGTGGAGATGGGAAAGAGCCTTCTTGATAGCCAGACTGAAAAGCCTTTCTGTGGAAAACACAGGTAACAGGTGCACTCAATGGTTCTTATGGGTCTCTTCCAGCTCAGGATCTTCTGTGGCCAATGAGCATAGCCGTGGAAGACCAGAACTTGATAGAGGGCTGTTCCCCGAGGAAGGAGGAGTACTAACTGCTATCCCATGCTGCACACTCACTAGGTGCTGCCAGTCCTCCGCTAGCTCCTTGCTACCTCTTCCCTCTCATCCACCTCTTCCTCTTCATTGGATGCCCAGTGCCCTAAAACTGTCCTGGGAATGGGGAGCACACAGAGAAGAAAGGGAAGGCTGTCCATCAGCTGTGCATCACCCCAGCTCCCAGGGACAGATACAGACTCCTTGCCTGGAGCAATTTTCCCCTAATTCTTTCAGAACAAGCCTTGCTGCTCCTCATTTCTCCTACTTTTCCTTCTTGCCTTGCCCCTTTCCCACCTCACAGGAAGGTTGGTTGGGAACCAGCATCCAGGTGAACCAGTTTGGGCAGAAAGAGATCCCAGTCTATTGACCTCTGTACTCCTGCTTCTCTCACGGAGGGGTGAGGTAATTGGATAGCTCATGTACATTTCTAGAAACATTGTAGGAAGAGTAAAGGAGAAGACATGATTGAGAGAGATGGGACGGTTCTGCAAGGCAGGCCAGAGAAAACAGTCCGGGCCATGCCAGAAGCAATGTGGGAATCTAGGGGGACAAGTCCTGACTGACTTAGCAAACCCAGTGGCTGCAGCAGCAGACAGATGGCTGCTCAGGGCTGCGAGTGATGGGAAGGGCTCAGCTGTGGTGCAGTGCTAAACAGGGCTTATCACTAGGCTCAGGTCATCATTGGGTCTGTAGGCTTTACCTCCTCTCTGGGGCACTGAGCAGTGTATGACTGCTTTTCCCATCAGACAGCCACCAGGCTGCTCTGGTGATGCTGGGAAGTTTGCACCTTGTTTCTCCTGTGCTGTGAGCACAGCGGTAAGGTAAGCCCATTCCCATGTGCTGGAAATACTTGTTCTGGAGCCTAGATATCTGTCAGTTAATTTAGGCCGTGAGCAGGGACATCATCCACACACACAGAATGTTTGTCTGCTCTCCTCTCTGCCAAGGTCCTTCATTACTATTAAGGCCTGCATGGGGAGGGGGCAGAATTCTTTTCTGACCAGCTGTGTCTTCTCCACTCCCTCCCTGCCCTTTGCAGCCACTTGCAGAAAGGACGAAGGAATAATCCCAAGTCTGGATACCATAACACTGTAGCTACAAGGCAGTAAAATAAAATAAATCCTTATTACTGAAAAGCCATTAGCTCTGGGTTGAATGGTCTGCTTCAAAGTCTCAGTGAAATGCCTCTTTCTAGCTACTAAATTCTCGTCCCTATTATCTGTGAGAGCTAAACGATATGCACAGTTATGATTAAATGCGGGTGCTGCAACTAACTTCTGTTAATTCAGAGCATGACTATCAACTCAAAGCAATAAGTGGTAAGAACATCCTTCTGTTATGAGAGTTTCAGGGTGGCATCAACTGTTCTGCGTGCAAAGTTTGAGTGAAACAGTTGACCAGGAAAGAAAACCCCACTGAACAAAACCAAACACAAAAACAAGAGACAAAACCAAGAAGAGCAGAAAGAATTAATGCAATGTTGGATTTTATATCATACATGTACTGTAAAAGGGGATCAGTTCGAAAGGGATTGGGAAATTTCACAGAAACCATCTTGTTATCTATGCAAGTAAAACCAAACCTAATTATCAGGCTGTGCTCAGTCATGCTGTTCCTGTTAGGAAAGCCCTCTCAGAAAGTGAACAAAAACCAAGTAATTTTAGGGTTCCTCTTACCTGCAGAAAAATCTGAGGATGGAAAGGAAGAAAATAGCAGCCTTAAGAGGTACTTTCAGCCTTCTAGACATTAGCTGGTATTAGACACCTTGGGACTGCTAACCAGCTTATGTTTGGCTATTCTGCAAGTTAAAGTACTGTTTATTTTAATTAGAGCAAGCAAAATAATACAGATAAGGCAGAAATTCAAAGGTACCTTAAATCCATTTTTGTACTTTCTCTCTCAGGCTGTATCTTTGGCTGTAGCTCAGGATCTGACCATCTGTGCATAAATAGGTTTAAAGATCCATCTTCAGAAATCTCAGTGCTCAGAGTTGAAGGTGGAGAGCCAAATACTCAGATGATGAGAACTGGAGGAAATTCAGTGAAGTCTTTCACACATGGAGTTACACCAGCAGGCAGCCAAACCAGGTCTGTACCCCTTTAATTTTATCTAACAATTCCCATGCTCAGGACCATCTAATGGGTCATTGTGGCTCTTGTAAAGGGAAGATGCCTAAATTGTGTCAACTGTGTACTGCAGAGACACTCAATTCACTCTGTTACCTGATAGGAAGGGATGAGAGGCCTGAAGCAACCTCATTTGCTGGTGCCAGCCTTCTGGCACCTAAGCTAGCAGATCTCCCTTTCCCACACAGGCCTGACGCACTTGTTCCAGGGCAGAAGTGCAGTAAGCCTCATTGCGGAGACACACCAGCATCTGAGTCGAGGCATGGACCAGAACACAAGCTAAAAACCTCAGGGCACGAGCTGAGGCTCCTCTCCAAAGCTGTCACTCATCAGGAAGCAGTAGGCAAGAGCCTGGGGATTCAGAGTTAAGAAAAAACCCCATAGAGAAGCAGAACACAGCAAAGCTGGCAGCAGCCAGGGAAAGGCCAAGAGGCAGGATCACACCACTGGATAGGAAGAGCTGCAAAGGGAAGAGCCAAGACCATGCAGCAGCACCATGAAATGGCCTGAAACTGAAGTGGATCTGGGAGGAGAAGATGCTGTACTCAGAGCCTGCATGAAAAAAAGCGCTATGGCTTAAAGGTAGCTCCCCAGCTATATTCCCCAGCTCAGCATGTGCAAATAAAATGGCAGAGGTAAGACTAGAAGCTGGTATTAACACCATTACAGCTAAATGTCAGAAGTAGCCTAGAGAGGGAACTTCTCTCTGCAAAATGCATAGCTGTGAAATCCATCGACAAAACTGATGTCTGCTTCTATTAGTACCACAACAGCAGTTTGACCTAAATAGTCATTTCTGTTTGGCATTGAAAGACAAACAGGAATAAGGTCCAAAATATGAGTCATTAAAAATAAAAAAAGGCCAACAACATGTACTGTACTCCACAATCAGCCCCTTCCCAAAAGGGGGCCAAAAGCTGTACACATTTTGGATTCTTCCATAGCAAATCTTACTGCCACTTCAGAATTTTTGGCTGACACCTTGATGACACTGAAGTAGAGTCAGTCTATGACACAGAGATTTTGACTAAACAGTGGTGGTCCTTACTAATTCCAGTAAGTGCATTAGAAACACAGACTCACAGTTTTGCAACGCCACATGTTGTACTCACACATGTGGCAGTTTTGACTATAAAATCCTTGAATGCTTGGTGACCGCCTCATTGCCTGGCTCTGGTTTGGATTTTTTTGCCCATGACCTTTTGGGTTATTGCCCTGGCAGGAATGGAGTGCTGACAATGACCTACCAGTCACTGGTCCAGTCTTTCTAATATATACAAGTGGGAAAGGATCAGTGGGAATGCCCGAGATGCTCCTGTGTAGGCTTCTGAGAGTGACACCCCTAGTGCATATATGTAGCACAGTAGTTCAAGATTACTTTAACTTACTAGCTCAAATAATCGTTTTTCCTAATTGCCACAGCCCCTAACTGAAATGTACTTACTATTCAAAGTGCTTTCCAAATTACAAAGCAAATGTACTTGTTTACTTACATCCTCAGCATGGACACCTTACACAGGACTGAAAGAAAACATGTAGGCATCTGTGATCTCTAGTAGAGAATACTGCTCCTCAGCATCCAACCCTAGTTAGTTGGCAAGCGCTTCTGCAACATCATGCTTAGTCTCATTTTAAGATGCTAAGCCTGATGTTTTGTTAGCTTTCTGTTTAGCTTACTTTTAAAATTAGTAATTTTTCCTTTGTTAGTTTCTTTGTTCAAGCAGTTGGAGGCAGGCAGCTCCACCCAAATTCTTCATTGCACCAGTGCCCTTACAATGTTTATCTGTGTGTCAGCTTTGTGCTTGTATTCTAGTGTCTTAAATTGTTTTGCCAGGAAGCCGTCAGTAATGTTCTGTTCCCCTCCCTTACTCCCCCCATTAAATTGTGTACTATTTATCTTTTTAATGTCATTTTTTAAAATAGAGATTATTTATTTTAATAACTATGTATTTTCATGCTCCCAATTTTAAGTCCCTAAAAATACTGACCACAAAAAGTGCACTCAGCAATCCTACAGCAGGCCATGTGGGTGCAATTACCTCATTTACACCATCACAATAACCACACAAAATTCAATGCCCCATCTGGAAGACAGGAAATATTATTTCCTTTCTTCTACCTTTGTCAGTGTACATAGCCAACTCTCGAGGATAAGCAGAGTCTCATTATGTGGGTGGATATATATACACACATACACAATACATATACTCACACAATACTGCAGACAGTCGGGGACTGATCTCTTTTGGGGCTGCTAGCAACTCTGGTAAATTATTGTGCCTCAAATTTTGGCATGAAATCTCTTGCCAACTTTGCCCATCCTTGCTATTTCCAGCTCAGGCTGACAGTTTTGGCTGGCTGCCTTCCTTGCTTGGGTTAACCTGGGGAAACACAGCTGAGCAGAGACACAGAACCTGCCCCATAGGTGTTTGGTGGGGCTTGAGCCAGGTGATGGAAAGTTAGCCCTCACAGCCATTTTCACAGAGAGAGGGGCAGATCAGGAAGAACCTGGAACTCTGATGCACCCTGTGATGAAGAATGAAAACTGTTTTCCTCTCCTTCTGTCCCATCAAGTGGAAGGAGAGGAGTCTCTGGAGAAGCATGAATGCAAAAATCCCCAATATAGTGTCTCCAGGTAAAGTAGTACAACTGCAGGAGGAGCTGGGACATCACACAGGTCATGCAGCAGAAAAAAAGAGAGAAGCAAATGCTTAGTACAAAAGACTTACAAGTAATAGTGAACTTCTGGGTTTGGGGTTTTAAGATCTCTTTGTTGGATGGGGAATGACTCCAGCATGAGTTCATGCAGAGATGAACATACCTTACAAGCTACAAGGGACTCTGGAAGTGATCAGTTCTAAGCCTTCAAACATACTGCTACGTTGTTTCTGTTGGAAAAGAATCACCACTAGGGTGACACAAACTTGTCAATTTTTTAAGAGATACAAGCTGCACTTAGCTTCATGAATTTAAAAAACATGTACTTAAGCATGATGTTCCGTCTCTCTTCCTTCCCCAAAACACTGGGCCACATTAATCTGCTCTCAAATAATGAATGAGTGGAAGTATAGACGTTTCCAGAAGGAGCATTTAACATGCATTTGTTGGAAAAGCAGCACTGCCTTCTTCTCCCACTTCTTTCTACAAATACAACCCCCTCTACTGCAGAGGGCTTGTGACAGCCCAAGGGCATATGAGAGGCCGTTTGTTAAAATGCTGGCAAAGAGTACTGGCATTGTGCATGTCAACTCCTGCTTTACCGAGGGTGGGCAGGGGGCAGCCAGAGCCTGAGTCTGTTGTGAGGCCTCAGAGACGAGATGGAGCAGCTTTTCACTGGAGTCCCCACCAGGAATTCCTGGAGAGTACAAAGCAGCCCCTTAAAAATGTTTCCATCATTATTCCAGCCTGCAGCGAACCCTAGAAGTTGCTCAGCTGAAGTTACCGGTCACGTTTTCTATTATTGCCTTCCAGTAACAGAGGAAACACGCAGGCTGCAGCCACACTCAGGCACAGCTCCTGCTGCACCACAGGCTGATCCCGGCACTGGCAGCAGGGAGAGAAAATACAGCTGAGAAGAGACAAGAGACAGGAGAAACCTAAGAAAGAGAGGAGGATACAGATGGTGAGGAATGAAGGAGCTGGATTTGGGTTTTTTCAAGCTTGCTCCACTGTCAGGTTTTGCCAAGCATGGGTCATTAGCCCCTTCCAGTATTGCTTACTGTGAAAAAAGACACAGGGAAAATGACACACCTTTGAGAGCCGGGCTGCCCTCACTAGGCATTTGGTGACTTTTTGAAAACAAAGTCCCAAGTAAAAATATTTGCAATGTCTCCTGTCTGCAAAGTGAACCTATCATTCTTATAGCTTGACAGTTTTGTGCTACTACAGCAGATCCAGAAAGTTGGGTTTTTTTTTTTCTTCTTTTGCTACTACAGAAATAGTTCTTGCTGGGTTTAAATTTAAGATAGCTCTTTCTGCAGAAACAGGGGTACTGTATGGGAAGTTATGCTACTAGGGAATAGCAGAGCTGCTTTCCATGTGTGACAGGAACTCCTGGTGATTACAAGCACTGCAGATGTGCATCTCCCTCATTAATTTTTTCTAATTCAGGCCTACAGAAGTGAAATTTTGTGATTTACGAGTTGTTCATGACCACAGTGTACTGCTGTTGTGGCTGGGGCTGGGACCTCTGTCAGGCCATAGAGAGCTGTGTTTCGCAGGCAGTTGCAGCACACACCAGCCGTGCAGCCCCAGAGCTGTGTGGGGCAGCGAGGGCTGGCAGCTTGTGGCAGCCACCATGACATCTGCAGCAGCTGTCACAGGGCTGCCCTGCATGCAGACCCAAAAATCCGGGTGCCAGTGGGAGTTTGTTCCTCCCGTCTCCCTTCCTCCCAACACCAGTGGCTATCTAACAGCAAGGGCAGTGTAAAAACTGAGAGCACTAGGAAACAATTATTTATGCATTTTCAACACTTTACTATGGTTAATCTGTGCTTCCTTTTCAACGCTGTCAGGTGAAGGGAAGAGCCAGAAAGTATCTCAGAGAGGTACCAGTATTTTCTTTGCTTTTCAGGTCTTTTAAATTAGGTCACTTTACAAAGAAGAGCTCCGCTGTTCAACGTTTTTTGTAAGACAATCTCAAAGCAATTGACATTCAATTAATTCACAACCTTGCTCTGATTTTGAATTTGTTATTCTCATTTTCACTCGGTAGACACCAAGGAAAAGTCCAATCATTGGCCAAATACCATGCAATTCAGCAGTAGCAGAACTAAGAACAAGGACTCAACATGGTGAATATACTCTGGCAGCTTCCTCGAGCTGAACAAGCAAAACCTGAGTTGAGGCAATACGCACACTCTCAGGAGGATTTCAGCTGACGTCCAAGGTCTTCTGAGCGTGCACAGGGAGGACTGATTTGCTACCTTTCACACGAGGTTTTACAAACAACATCACACTTTACCCCTGCTACCCTTGTGTGTGGAAATGTATAACACGACTAGAAGGGGCCAGCTGGAAAAGAGACAGTTACTACCTTCTTTCATACACTCGTTGTTTCTGGCTCTTCAGTAGGTGAGTTAAGCAGCTCATAACATCCTTATCAATGGCCCTATGAGCTCTGGCCCTATGAAGTTAGGAAGAGGCTTCTAAAAGGACAGAGGAGTTGTATTTCTTAATATAGTTTAATAAAACCAAACTGAATTACCACCACCTCTTCTTAGTGAACGTGTCAGTGTGAGGGTTTTAACCAAGGACCCACTAAGGGTGGGAGAGGAAAACACAGATTTCAGCAGCTTGAACTCACCTCTTGAGTTTCTCCTGATGTCTAAAACAGACAGGGGGAGCTTCCCTTTTGCACCCTCTGTTGCATATGAGCTCCAGATGCGTGCATGCTATTTTCAGAGTCAGAGGATACAGATGTCATTAAATATGTTGGTGATCTGCTCCAGTCTATTGAAATTTTTTTTATCTGAGATCAACACCCAAAAAAAGTATTTGAAGACTCAGCATGAAGAGGGGAAACAACTGCAATGAAGGTTGTAGTTCCCATATTACCAAAACAAGGTGCAGGGCACAGATCATACTCAGTATCACGAGCCCTAAGTCCTGACAACTGATTCCGGAGATCTTGCAGGACCTCTGGAAAAAGTAAAAAACATTCTGACATGGTGTTTTCTTCTCACATGGTAACTTTTTATGACCTATTCAGTTTTCCTTTTATAGCAGCCTATTTATACACTGCAATTCAGTCACAGCTTCCACTGTACTGATTACTACAGTGCTCATTTCCTCATTCTGAACTGAGCATGCATTTATTTTCTCAATTTTTATTCTCTCCTTATTAGATCTATTAGCCTTGCATTACCCCTCCACCCTGTTGCTTAGTCTCTCCTAGGCTTCCTTTCTAGGAGCACTTGTGTCACTGACAACGAATTAGCCAACAGTTCAGTTATTTTACTTTCATAAAATAAACGTTTTAAGAAAAGCTTTCCACCTTTGTTCATTTTTAAATGCATGAAGAATAGATTCAACACAGTATTTGTGCAGCCGTTCAGTTTCACTCAAGTTAAAACATCCTCTTCCACTCTGAACAGGCCATGAAAGTAAGACTTCCTAAAACTCACTATCCTTTCTACAGTCCCATTTATTTACTGTGTCGGTGAGTGCCTAAAGGTCACTGATCCTTTTTGCTTACAGCATGTATTATCAAAGTCACTGACCTGTACATCATTTGAAGACTGAAATCCAATTTAATATTTTCCCATTTACACTAGTCATAAATTGTGCAGCAAACTTTTAAACAACGCTTCTAAATTCACAACACACTTAGTCCAAAACTCCTGTAGTTAATATTTTTGCACTTGGGATTGTCAATGTTTGCTAAAACCCGAAACATTCTTCAGCTGACTAAAAGCTTTACATCCTTAAAACGTAAAATCTAAATATAAATGTGGTGGGCGTATGTGGATCTTTTCTCTCTGAGGAGGCTCTGTTACGAATTTCCAATGTTTTACGCCACCACCAAGCCTCTGCTAAGCAGTGACACCTGTTCAGAATTTTCAGCTTCTTAACCCCTTATTACACTTCCTACCATCCACAGCAGAAATGCAGGAGGTGGAAAAGAGTTCCATCATCCTGGACTTGCCGTATTAATTCTCAATGGCTCCTTGGTGTCCTTCAGTATTTTATATTAATACCCACTTTAAGGACAACTAACTAAATGGATGAACTTGCCTCTCTCATAACAGATGCCAGTAGATAATCTGGTTATCAAGCCGACCCTGAAAAGAAAACCTACAAATTCCATAGGAGGAACACCAAAGATAACAGTGTTAATAATAAATATTATTACTGATGATAATAAATGGTTTATACAAAAAAGAAACAGCATTACAGCTTTTAAGTAACACTGTACTAAATGCATTCTTATCGTTCACATTAATAAGGATTCACTATTCTTAGGTTTGATATATTTAGCAAACATTGGCAGTACACAGTGCTACTGACCAAAAATTCTTTTAGCATTACTATGTAGACACTCCTTTTAACATTTCGGCAAAAAATAAACCATGAAGATATTTCCTAGTGAAAAGTCAAAATACCCTGTTGAAACAAAACGCCACTGTAAAAAAACATGTTTCAAAAGACTCTTTTTAATTAAAAACCACATACATGACTCAAATTAATCACAGTATGAATTTTGACCTGATTTATTCACACAAATCAATCCAAATTCATTTTAGGCCCAAAATATATATCATAAGGATACTAGTAAATTTTTCCAGGTACTAGAGAATCTTGTACAAATGTATCTGTTCGAGCGCTTCTCTGTCAACATCCTTTTCCATATACACATCATAGTTAAGCTGCACCTCTTCGACCCATTGACTGAGCTGTACATCTGTCTGAAACAATGAAAGCAGATCCTTAAATCAACACCATGTTAAGAAACAGCAGGAGTTTCAAGGTCAATACAATATTAAGAAGGTAAGACATAATATGAGAGATTAGTCATTCCAAATTATATGGCAATGATTAATTTCCGGAAAAGCCATTTTAACTCAAATAGGAGATAAAAAAGGTAAATTTAAGAATTATCTCAGTAAATAGTCTAGATATTTTGTTAGCATATTCCAGCTGCCTTTCTGTATGCATTTGTATAAGCCTCAAGCATCCTGATCAGAGGGTGAGATTCTGACAGATGTGCTGAGGGAGCAGCTAACAGTACCATGGAAGAATTGCAGGTATTTTCTTGTTTTACACGCAGGGACTATTGTGTTAAGGCTACAAAGGGCTTCTCAGCTGCTGTGTGACTACAGCCTGCTCCAAGAAAAGTTCAAATGACACCACTGCTTCTCTTGGGGCTGAGGATCTATTTCACCCATCAGCATACAGGCAACAAGTGATTCAATTTCTCTAAAACTAACTACTGTGGCAAGCAAGTCACTTTACACATAACCTTGTGATGTCTGATCAGTGTTCTGTTTCCTAACTAAAGCAAGGCCACATAATTTGACTAGGTATCACATACATGATCTACCGATGGCAGAACAGACAGAGCAGAGCGTGGCCCATTGGAAGTGGTTACTACTCAGGGACCAGCACAGAGCATTCAACATCTTTGAAAGATGCACTGTTGTTGTGTTGGTTTCCAACTGCAATTTAAAGCTATGTAACGGATTCAAGATGCCTGATGGTAGTCACTTGGCTAGTCGGGAGACCACATCTCTCACTAATCTGTACTTCCAAAAGCTCATGCTGGCATATTAATACACATGATGATACAATGATTCATGCAGCCTACTGATATAGGCTGGGATTTTCATTTTCACATGAGGACAATCGAAGTACAGGAAGATGTGTTGGTGGTCAACCTCAAAACAGAATCCAGAGTCTTACACCTTTTCATCTCTGCAGAAAATTATATATCCTTCCTTACAGCAATTCTGGTGAGCAGCCAACTTCAACTACAGAAATGCCACTTCGATAGAAAATAATGAAGTGTGTCAGCTAAAACTGGCTGAGGGAACTTACCTGGAGCTTTGAAAGTGATTCTTCAAGACTTGGAACCGTCACTAATAGGGACCCTCTTTTCCTTACATTACAGGCAATATATTCCCAAGCTCTGAAACATATTCAAAGGTAGATGACCAGTTTTTTGGGGAAAAACCACCCATATTTGATATACAATGAATCTAACACTTGCAGTTTATTGGCCAGAGGTAGACTAAGCTTAAAGACTTGCAATACATGCTTATCAGTCATTATTAATATCTAAGCAAATGTATTTGCAGGAATAAAACCAAGCTTTGTATTAAAACCACAGGGAATATATGATCTTACAATGCTAGATTTTGTAACCTTTTAATTCTCATGCATACATGCATATCATTTGGTATTGTCAAGACTTTCACTATGAACAAGGGTTAAACATTGACATTTCGTCCCTTTAAATTTTTGGGTTTGAAGAAAATCCAGTCCTGAAGTGCACTTTTTATTAAGCTTCACAACAAGCTGCTCTTTACATACACACTTCGTGTACAGTCGTGACAAAGTACTTCTCTTAAGACATTAGTAATCAGAGTATTTAAATATAGCCCCCAGCGTTCCTTTTTTTTGATTTTACAAGTAAGATCATTTCTCACAGCATGGCAATTCAGACTAAAAAGAATTAAATTTCCAGCATTCTTCAAATGTCATTTGTCTTCATGCTACTAATGCAACACTAAACCACTATCCCCAAGTTATGACAGAATCAAATGAATTCTCAGTCCCGTGCCTGGAAACTGTCTCCTGGCATTTTGAAACACCCACTATCCTTCACCCATCCACTCTGTGCCTCTCTGGTTGGCACTACCACCTGGTATCCAGGGCAGCAGGGCAAGCCTTAGCTGAAACTAGTACAGAATGTCAGGCTTGGCTGGGACGAAGTGGAGACACCAGTACTCCTTCTTTTTGATTGCCCATTCTAAACTTCAGATGATCAAGTTATTTACATTTTAAACGGATACTGCTGGATTAGCAAAAGCTCATCTGTGAGTGTCTTGTACCTGAAAGAGAACCTTAGCCACATGTTTGTTTGCAACCACATCCTTATGAGTATCTATTAGAAATATCATTAATAACCATGATTTGTAGTCTGTATATATTAAAACTCTGACATCTACAAGTCAGTGACCCATCTTACTTCTGAAGATTAAGCTTTATGCTCATACAGTAATTTCAGATTCTTTAGCAGCAAGATATTATTTTAACATATCAGTGCAAGGATTCAAGCCAAGGTTTGGGTAAACAAAGCAGCAGTGTTTAGTGGGTTTAACAATAAGGAACTGCCAGAACACCTTAGCAGTTAAGTGTAACAATTAAAAGTAAGCAGTCTGAAACAATTTCCTTATATAAATTATGTATGTGCCTTCAAAAAGCACAACCTTAAGGTCTTCCATAATTCACAAGGTTACACGCACATTGCCAAAGAAATAGGTAACTTGTCTGGACACAGAGCTTACCTGGCCTGTTCCTGTCTGTCAAGAAAATATTCAAAGACATTATTCATTACAACAACATCAGCCTTCTGCAGAAGTGAGGGCTGAGTACAGATGTCTGCATGAACCACCTGAAGGAGAAAAATTTCCCAAGGCATAAATTAAGAGACAAATACAGCCTTCAAGTAGTCATGAAGCCTGCCAGCCTAATACAGCACCTGCTACCACCCTTTTGAACCAGTCACAAAACCAGGTATTTCACCGGCTCCACAGGAGATAAAACTGCCACACATAACCACAATAACCTTTCAAAAATGAAAAAAAAATCAGATTTAATTCATCTAAATAAAATACTCCATCCCTTATGTTAAGTAAAATAAAGTACATCTGAATTTTGGTTTAGAACTGTGTGTCATAAAAGAGGAGATAATGTATGTGATGGCTGTTACATTTCACTTACCTATATTTTATCACAAAAGTCCAGTGATTTCAGGAAAGAAGTTAAGCTAGTTGAAGCTATTTTGAGGACAGTAAAAAGGCATCTCACAGGGTCAGTGGGTTACTGAAGGATTATAGCTAAAAAAGACACTAAGACCCGGATTTGACCGCTGAATTCTCACAACGCATATTGGGACTGGGAATGCTGGAAAGGCAGGATGCTCAGCAGCACTGGAGGATCTTACTAAACAAGTACCTCTCCAGTCAGCACAGGAGGAGCCGTTTTGATTTCACCTACCTTCATCTACCAAAAAGGATATTAGCACATCATGTCATTTTTCAAAACAAGTGAGACAGGAGAATATGGATGCTCATTAACACTCTCATGTGTTTGATTTCCTCTTAAAGACAGAGAAATCTATCAATCTGACTCGATGATCCATGTGGGTCGTTTTCAACTCAGGATATTCTATTATTCTGCATCCCAAATCTGATGAGAAATGTAAATTGGAGTATCTTCTGAAGGGATAAGTAGTAGTCAGCATGGATTCACTAAAGGTAAGTCATGCTTGACCAACCTGACTGACTTCTGTGATGAACCAGCTGGGTGGATGGATGGGGACAGATCAGTGGATTTTGTCTGCTTTGACTTCAGCAAGGCTTCTGACACCATTTCCACAACATCCTCACAGGCAAACGCAGGGTGTGAGGACTGGATGAGTGCACAGTGAGGTGGACTGAGAATGGCTGAATGGCAGATCCCAGGGGGTCATAAACAGTGGCACAGGGTCTAGGTGGAGGCCTGTCACTACTGGTGTCCCCCGAGGCTCAATACTGGGTCCAGTATTGTCTAACTTATCCATGAATGACTTGGGTGAAGGGGAGATGCCTCCTCAGCAAGTTCTCTGATGACAGGAAGCTGGGAGGCGTGGCTGATACCCCAGAGGGCTGTGCAGCCCTCCAGAAGGGCCTACACAGGTTGGATGGGCAGAGAGGAGCCTTCTGAAATTCAGCAAAGGCGAATGCAGGGTCCTGCACCTGGGTGAGAATAACCCCATGCATAGGATAGGATATTAATGGCAGTCCTAATACTTTAAGCCACAATTCAGAAAGATGCTTAAACTACTGGAAAACTTTGAACGTATGTTGATGTTCCCTTGACTTGAATGATACCTAAGACTTGACCTAAAATAACTCTGCATTTACAGAGTAGGTGACCATACTGACCAAAGTACCTCATACCTCAAAGCACCTCATTCTCCCCAAATACATCCTCATTCCTGTTAGGGAACTTGGGACCACATAAGCACGTATGGCTGCACAATGAGCCAGACCCAGGTACTGCTCTAGCCAAAACCCCAATATTGCTGGGTTCGGTTTCAGCTGAACCAGTTCTCTCATCTGTTTGGCTGTGTGCTGGCACAACAGAGGAGACAGCAAATGATTTTAAAACTGTCCTGTTGTTCAATGGAATACACACCAAGCCTTTCACGATTACAGGCAATTTCTGAATTGAGGTCTCAAGTTTCCTAAGATCTGTTGAACTGTTTACTTTCCTCCCAGTATCTAAGTGCTTCCTCAAATGGCAAAAGATGCTGAGCAACATTCTATGTACTTTAACAAACCAAGTGTTGACCAAAGAAATGCAAGGTTCACTCAGAGATTTAGCCACTAAAAATACCATTTCACTTTGCTATCCTTTAGGAACATATTCTGATAAAAATTCAGAATATCTTGAAAAAAACAATCTCTATTTAAGAAGAGTCTCTTTAAAGTTTTTCAAACTTGTGTCATGAATTATGACCAGCAACTGGATTCTCACAATTTTTCAAGCTGATATGTACCTCTAGAGAGGATTCATTTGAGGGTGAAAAAAAAATCTAAGATTGAAATGTTCAAAGCAGTGTGATAACAGGAGTCATGTGACTAAATTAGCATTTAATGAGACTCAAATAGCTAAGTCCTCGGGCACTGCTTTGAAAACCTATTATCTTATCTTTATGCTCCAAAATGAATACTTCAGCAGCATTACAAGGTGTGAAGAAAAACCATAAAAGCTTATAATAAAGAAATATACAAGGCTGAAAAGCATGCTTATAGTTCTCCAGCTCCACTGAATTAACTTGAGAGTTTCTAACTGTACTTTCAGTTTCATCACAATAAAGTGTTATGAACACAAGACATATGCAAAACCCAAAGGTTATGGATAACCTGTCAGCAACTGCGATTGAACTGAGCAACCCAATGATACTGCTTACCCTGTGTTAAATATTTTACGTTCATTATTTCTTTCTAGTTTAAAATTGGGTTACCTTAATTCCCAAGAAACACAAACTCAGCAGTTTGTGTGACTTCATTCAAGAGCACATGCAAACAACACAGGATTAAAGCCAGTATTCTACCCAGCATATTCTACTTACCAACTTTTGCTGTTACCAAAATAATGGGTATTGTCCAGAAAGGAAATTTTTTTTCCTCTTTAAAATATTAGTAGCTATTCCCATAATGAAACTAGGGAAATGGTTCTCATAATGATAGCACTTTGTTTGAAACCCATTTTGTTTGTGGAAGGTACATATACACTGACATTCTATGAAAGGAAATACTGATAATTCTAAATCCTTAGGTGTCCTTAGATGCTAATTTGCAAATCCTACAAACATCTTTCTTCTAACAAAAGTGAATCACAGGCACTTACTTTTGTATTCGTGACAGAAATTCTTTATACACTCAGTTTCACAGAAGTGAGTGGCAATGATGCCATTGATTTCACTGGGAGAATCAGCTAAGATATATCTGTTTTGTGGGAGCCAATGGGTAACTCCAGTCAGGAAAAAGGCTAAGTGATTAATATTTTGATAATTTCCCTCTTCCTCTCTTCTATAAGATCTTTTTTTCCTAATGCAAAGCCTTTGTTTAGGATCAAAACAAGCAAAGGCAGAAACTTCTCAGAATGCTGATTTACCAGCCACTCACTTAAACCAGATACCTTGTACACAGTGGTTAAAAATACATAAACCAAAACATATATTTAGTTACCTTTATTCTGTCAATGAACTCATACTTTGTAATCATCATTTCTTGCAACTGGCAAAAGTCTGCATTCATTTCTACTCCATACAGCTGGGAAGCTGAGCTATAAAGATAACCCTACATTAGGAAAAGGAAATTTAGTAACTGTGATGCCTTTAAAACAAGTACAAAATTTTCATTTAAAAAGAAGATAATAAATCACAAGTTAAGATTAAAAAACCATTTTAAAATAGCGAGCTGAGAAATGTGGATGTGACATATTTTTCAGAGCTAAGCCCCTGATCTGGCAATTCCCACTTATGTCTCATGAATTTCAGTAAGAGATCCAAAATGACACGTCAAAATAACAATAAGAAAAGCAAAGCTCCAAGTTCACTTCAATTGCAAAACAGATGGAAAATAGTCTAAGAAGGAAAAAAAGTTTACAAAACAAGTTACAAAAATAGTGTCAAGGGAGAAGACTCTACATGTAATTTTTGTTTCTTGGGAGAATTGAAGAAGAAAATATCAAGAGAAAAGAGCAAAAACATGAGACATAACATAGTTAAAGTGAGTGAAAATGGAGGACAATGTACCAACAATATAGTGGGATATTTTGATACCAAGTCTTTGTCAGCACCTCTAAGTTATTGTATTACTGACATTTTCAGATACTTCATATAGGTACATGTGCAAAAAAAAGCTAAATTATGCCTTAACATTAAGCTCAAAAAATAGTTCAGTTTTGGACTAAGATTTTGGTAAGTTGTTGGAAATGTCAGAGAAAAGAAAAGTACAAATATTTGAGCGTACAGGGCCCTAACAAAGATACTGCTTTAAGTGCCACTGTCTCCATTGAGCACAATAATTACACTTTGCCAATAGTGGCAAAGACAAACAATGCTGAAGATACAAAATATCTGAAATACACATGTATTACAACTTCATTACTAAGGTTTTCTGAAACCATTCAGCTCAGAGAGTAGAAAAGCAACCTGTGAAGGTGAAGTCACTCCTCCTCCAAGGCAAGAACATGTTACAAAGCAGAACTCTTCTTTGAAAGAGTGCTTTGAGAGTATCTTCTACTATAATACAAGCATTCAAATACTTCAAAACAAATTCAGCCTAGCAAAAGTGTTACCATTTAAGGACCCAATGCTGCAAATATTTACAAATGGGAGTAACTTTCCTCATTTGAGTAATCCCAAAATTAGACTATTCAAATGAGTAAAATCACATGCTCAACTGTTTCCAAGATTGAGCCTTAAACAGCCATTGACTTTTTAAAGAAAATAGTAATGTGTGTTTTGCATTGCTGTTGGCCATATGTTGCACCAGCCATGCCAAAAGCAATCAAAATTGCACTCAAGTTTCTCGATGAAGTATTTTATGTGCATTTTAAAACGCAGAGCAGGACAATATGTTTTTGGAGACAAATTCATATCAAAGTCTTCCTTTGTATAATTTAACAGTTTGTCAGCTTCATAAAGGAATTTAACATAACTAATCTATATATAGGCATGGTCAAGACAGAAGAGGACAAACTTACTTATGAAAGAGACAGCAGGAACGAGTAAAAGAGCAGCATGTGTGACAGCAATATGCTACTCTGTTGGACAACAGAGTTTTCCTCTCCATAAGCAAGATCATTTGTATTCCCTCTTGTGAGGAATAGAGGAAGACTGAAATCGCTAGTAAACAGCACCTTACACTATTCAGAGAGTCAGATCAGAGGTGCCCCTCAGAATGACCCATCCAAGATTGAGTAATGAGAGTAGGCAGTCAGAAAAGAGGGAAAATGTTTGTCACAGTAACAAAATATGAATTCCTGTGCTGGAAGTTACCGCAAATAGCACTGCACCAAGCCTGGAGCCAACGTCAACCACTACCTTTCCTGTCAGGTCAGGCAGTACATGTTGATAAAGAAACTTCAGTTCCATGAGGGAAAAGGAATGCGAAATAAACTCTGGGAAATAAGAACAGAACAAAGGTGTTGGGTGGGCAGTACTAACTACTGTGTAATTAACCATTGAAATAGTAACCTGAAGAATTATCTTCACTGAAAACTTGTATGGTTTCCTGCCTGCACTAGTGCTGGGCACCCTGAAACACCAGGGTTTGCAGATCAGAGGTAATCTGCCAAGCAGTCTGTCCCAAGTCTGGGGATTCTTTGCCTCACATGGAGAATTTTGAAATCCTTCATGAAACTGAATTACCTTTTTCTGCACAGTAATATATATTAAAGAATAAAAAACAAAGTAACTTGGAACTGTTTAAATGAAAAAGGAAATGTGGTACCCAAGGCTCAACATAATTTGTGCAAAATTTTTTATGGGCAGACACATTAATAGCTTTAATATCCACTCCAAGGTTTTAATGAATGGAATGTTCTCCATATAAACCATTCCTTCAATGGCTGTGCTATACCGGCAACAGCACTGATCTGTACCACACCACACACAAGCTTAAGACAGATGGTGTTTTCTACTGTTTTTCAGCATGTGAGAGGAGACCGAGGCTACTGCATGGACTCCTACAGTATTGTCTTCCTCTTTCATCTTCCTCTCCCATAGTACATATCCTACCGCTTACCTGCCCAGTTTTTGTGGGCAACAACTGTCACTCAGATACTGCAAATTAATTCAACTTACATGTGTAGGAGGCTCCTTCCACTGGTTACGGAAAATAATTCTGGCCTGTGTATTGCACCAGTCTGGACAAAGTCCTCCATCAGCTGGATGTTGTCTTGTCCAGCTGAGACACTGCACAAACCAGTTTAGTTAAACTCAATTTGTTTCTCTTGTTCCCAAAAGAACACTTACCTAAAGATGCAGTTTTGTATGAGCCACACTCTGTGCAGTAGCTCCTACTCATTTTCCCCTCCTCACACAATGAATCAACAACATCATCATCATAAAGGAATGCATCAACATGAATCATGGGCAATGGATGCTGGTGCATCTGAGAAGAGGAACAGAACCTTAGAAAGGCATAACCAGGTCTCTTAATTTCACTTACACTGTCACATGTTAACTGTCCCACCATCCTACCTTTCCCCAAATGCCCGAGATCCATGTTTTTCCCTATGCAAAAATTACAAAAAAAATTTAAACAACAGAAATCCTACATGTAAACTGGGTCATCAAATTCTACTGCAATAACCAGTAAGTGGCAGTCAACAAACGAAAGCAAGCTAGTTTTGATACCTGAGTAGGGGTCCGATGTGAATTTTGTCTCCTTAGCGCTTGCTCAGCGATAGAGAAGATAAAGGGTAAAGGAAGCTTTTCCTCTTCTTTAATGAGGAGAATGTAACTTAAATTTAGGAGAAAGGCCAATTTTGCTTCTCAGTCTCAACTGACTATTTTCGTCATCATGCCTTATGCCTCTATCTAGAAGCACCCCTGATTAACATGGTGTCACTTTCAATCAAAAGTATACCAGTTGGGATGCTTGCCTTCTCATCATTTCAAGGGGTATAATCTTCATCCTCCTACTCATCATTCCTCCCTTTCCCAGGCTTGGTGCATGTGGCCAATCCACTCTTCCCATGGAAGAGCCACACACCACTTTTCTGGGAAATGCATTAACTTTCCTTGTATACTGACAGCTCAAGTAGAAAAGGTGCACTCCCCTCCCCCAGGACTCACAGCCCACCTCTTTCTGAGCCATCAGAATCTGAAAAGAGCTGGATATCATCTCTGGGCTGCCCACATTATGGCAACAGCAAAACACTGGCCCTGTGTTCCTGTTGCCTTTCAGGGGGCTGTTAGAGTCTATTATGGAGCTAGCATTAAAGAATCACTGTGACAGGTGCCATACCACACAGAATGAAAGCTATGCCAAATAACTTATGATCAAAGTATTAAAAACTCTGAAGCAACTTTCTTGGAGTCATGCAAAAACAGAGTAACAGACCTGAGAACCAAACTGAGATCTCCTATACTTCAATCTATGCTCATTCTCTAGTATGAACTACTGCTAAAAATGAAATCAGAGTAAGTGATGTGGTTCAGCAAAAGCAGACCATAACAACTGGCTTACTTTCTGAAGAGCTTGATGTTCCGAAGTAAACATTGCCTCGATGGGTAAACGATTCCGCAAATCTTCAGCGATATTTCTGAGCACAACATCATTGTTACTCACCACAAGCTCATCAAAGTCATCTATAAATCAAGACAAACAAAAACCCCTGAACAATCATATGCAGATCATGTGGACTAAGTAATGACCAGTACAATACAGTTGCAAGACATAAACAACACCAGATGGATAAAGTTTTTTATTCGAATGCATTTTTCAGCCTTTGTTAGCTTTTCCAGCCAATGACAGATTTGGGCTGTAATAATTTTGCCACGTAAAATAAATGCACTGCTTTTCTGAAATCTCAAATTATTTTTATATTTATAAATTTATAACTCACATATGATGGTCTGGGCTGCCACCAAAGTGATACTGTTTCAGCTTAAGATATAAAAAACATCAAAGATGTTTTTGAACTATTGGAGAAATTACAAAACTCAACAGTTGCCTGAATGCAGGCTCTTTTTTTTTTTTTTTTTTAATACAAGTTTCTTTTAAACATATGATCTTTCTAATAAACTTACAAAAAAATCGGGGATAATGCACAGTTCAACAGTTCAACTCACAATATATTTTACATTACCTAAACTATCAAAATACTTAAAATGGGAAGGAAAATAGGAATGGATGTAAACCAATACATTTTTGCAAAGCCACACTGTAAATTTTTGCTATTTTTCCAGGATATTCCTGCATTACTTTAGCACATTTTTTTAAAAGACACCTAGAAAAAAGATTGAAAAGGAAACCATGTCAAGTCACTAATCCTTTGTTCTTCCAAGTCTCAATCAATAGTGTCATTACTTCTCCAAACTGTTCTTTTAAAAATGATTGTTAATGCTGGAGACTCTACAACCACCCTTAGCCATCTATTCCAGTGCTTGACTACCCTTAATATTAGAAAGGAATACTCTTCTTAATTACTGATTTAGATTTCCTCTGCCACTGCTTATTCCTCTCCATTATATAGTAACTATTTACTTCCCTGAAGACTTACTGTGTGTCACATCAGTCTTCTTTCCAAGAAAAAACAAGATTTGCCTATCCAGACCTTTCCTGTTTTTTTTTTTTAACTGTGATCATTCTCAATACTTCCCTTTGAATCTTCTGGACTCTCTCATACTTATGACCTGCAGTATTGAAAACCAGACACTCCAGCTACAGGTTTACTTGCACTTACCAGACTTTCCAGATCTTGCAGCCAACATCCTGCTTACACCCCCCCAATTTCACCTTGAGAATATGATGTTCCTAACTGGCATTCAGCACAAGATCTGCTGTATGCGTGTACTCTGTACTCTTTTCCTGCTATGGTTTCCTCAGAAGAAGGACTAGATGAAATTCCTTTTTGTCTGGACATCTCACTGCTTTGAGGACGTTGAACTGGATCTAAACAAAGGTGCATCTTAGGTCAAAGCTACATACCTGTAAAAGACAACCACCACCAACAAAAAGCAACCACTAATCTAATCCTGAAAAAATACACCAAACCCATCTATTAAGTCACATCTAAAACCAGATATGCATGTCCTCTCTTCCCCACCCCTTCTGGTTTGTTTCTTGTTTTATTTAGACTGCCAACATGTTGGGCAGCAACTGTGCTTCTTACATGTACATGCATCACTCACAAAAAGAAAATCTGACAGCTTTTACAAGTGTTTTTTAAAAAAGCAATGTTCGCTAGCGTTGCTGTTCCAGGTGGCAACATTTGTACAGAAAAGCTTGATGGCAAACAGGTTCAAAATAAATCTACAGAATACACTATAAGCTTCGCTATGCTAATACATTTAATCTTTCCTGTGGATCACAGGAAATGCTAGTAAGAGTGAGAAATTTTAAGGCTAATACAGGAAACAGAAACCTGCTAACCTTTTAACTATTAAATGCTTCTGAAATGCTTTTTGCTTAAGCACTGTAGTGAGAACAGTATGATTAAAGAAACCATCATTTATTGGTGCAAAATGCTCTCTTCTTAACAGTGCAAATGTAAATGGTTCTTTCAACACATCCCAAAATGAACTTGAACAGATAACCCTGAATTCCCCTTACTACTGCTGCGTAGTAAGCAGCAGAAACTTTAAATTATCTGTATTCCCGTAAGATATATTTGGTTTATAATTTATTAAATGTATAGCAGTAATGCTCCAAGGCCCTGATGGCCATTGCCATTGGTAGTTGTTATACTTCAGGAAGACAATTCACTGCTCCAGAGCGCTCACAGTTATGTTCTCCAGAACCTCAGCTCCTAAAGAAATGCAGACTTTGCAGTGAGGAACGCAGGAGGGATAGAGGCAACAGCTGCAACAGCAGCAACACCAACACAACAGGTGCAATGCAGCAGCTCCAGCTTGTCAGCATTTTAATTTGAAACCTCTAATGAGCACCCATCCTGTTAAACTCACAGTCCATCCAACAATTTGCAGAGTTGTTATGAACATCCCAGAAGCAGTGAGTGATTTTTCTGATCAGCTCAGGAAAAATTTCTATGGATGTGACACAGCACAGAAGTAAACCCAGATATCATGGGAAGGGAAGGTGGGAAAACCTAGCTGTAGCTTAACTGGGGCTATCAGCACCATGACATGACCTCAAGAGTGCCAAGGCGCCAGTTTACTGAGACGGATAACATCTGAGGAAGCAAGGGGAAAAATTGTGCTACAGACAGAACAAGAGAGTAGAAAGCTGATATTAGCAGCTGAACAGATCAGTGCCTGCGGGCAATAAGCCTCTACATCTGGCATTTGCTTTAAAACAATACTATTACTATGCAAGAGAGCTCATCCAGCTGTTATAGTGCCTGTTAAGAGTAACGAATTCATATACAGCATTTAATGAAACGCAGGAAGTGTTCCTAGACCACCAGGCCAGCCACATCACACTGCAGATACAGAACTTCAGCTCTCTTCCTCCCAGATCTAGTGCGTCAATAGGATCTGCTCCCTCATGGCCTGGGTGACCTTTCCTGGCCAACATTAGTGACTGACAGCTCTCCAGACTATTCAGTGTTCCAGCTCCACAGTGGAGAAACACACACCTTCAGTCAGAGATAGGTAGCACATCCATCTTCCTCTAATCCAGAATATCCCTTCCCTGCCTTGAGTTCTAGCTGTACGGTACCTGTCACAACACTGACCATCTTGCAGGGGGCCCTCTGGTCTCTTCTTGCAAAACAAAGTATGACACACACAGGTTCTTGTATGCTCTGTACAAACCAGGTCCTAGGGACAACACATATGCAGCTCAAGGAAAAAACTGTTGAAACACTGACATTGAAAATTAATTGACGAATGGAAATGCTCCTTTCCAACTACCAGTTAATGCTCTAAAACGTAATAAGCAGGAACAAAAAAGGAGAAGGACATCTGAACAGACTCCATCTGAGATGACAAAATGGCAGCTGCAGCAGAAGCTGTGTGTGCAACACTCCACACCTGTGTGTATAGTCTGTGACTGAACTCTGACACGGAGAGTTGACTCATTCCTGTCAAAGCAAGAAACAGCAACAGCTACCACAATAACTCATTTACTTTTGCAGTATGTAAATATTTGTAGATTGCCATCAAGTAGGAAACACCAGTGCCAAATACGAAAATATGCATCTCTGCTGGTATAGTTTTATCAACTCCACCCTCATGTTTAACAAATTGTTTGCTCTTGAGAATCTCAGTATCACCTTACCAGGTATCTTCAAAGAAGAAACAAAAATACAAAACTATTTTATATATCATTTTTGTACCTGTTACATACATGAAATATGTGTAACACAAAATGGAGAGTGTGCAAGCCAACCTGTGTTCATTGAACAGACAACTAACCAGGAAAGAAACGTACAGTTCATGAAACACTGCAAGATGAATCACAATCATTTGTTTATGGAGGAAGTCTGAGTGTGTAGTGTTTGTATTTTACTTCAAAAACCGGTTCCACTGGATTTACTCAACATGCATTTATAAAATTTAATTAACACATTGCAAAAAGCCTCATTATCACCCTGGTGCTAGTCAGCCTTTCTACACAAGCTAAGAAAACATCACAAAGCCTCACACCAGACAGAGAGCACCGCTATACGAACATCTGAACACCCGGGCACTGCAAAATACAGGACTGAAGACAAGCAACGTGCGATTTCCAAATGACAACAGAAGATTACATGTCACGTGGAAAGAAGAGGATTTAGCAAAGGCAACTATAACAGCAAGCACCTTATGGTCTTCTAGATATATTCCCTGACTGACAGAAAAGCAAATGTTAACAGCCATGTTACTTAATATGAGGTTAATTTAGTAATTCAGCATGTTTTCATAATACTGGACAACCCAGTCAAGGAGGAAGCACCACATCCCTAAAACTTTAGTATCACACTTTTTGGCTAAACCATTTGAGAAGCAATATGTGACCTCAGTATATCAAGTACCTCAGGAACTCTAAATATTATTTCTGTCCCAAAGCATACATAGCTACTAGTAGAAAATAATTGGATTTTTCCAACAGAAATGTAACCAGAGCTTATTTTATTAGTTTAAGTCTTTTACATTGATTAATTGAAAGAAGCTTTAGTGTTAAATTTTAAACAAGGTAAGCCACGTACCTGTTTTGCAATCACTAGTTTTCCGCACCACTATTAAGTTTCAATGACTAACAACTCAGAAGTACTTGGTACTCTTGAGACCTCTTTCACACCAGTATCACTTGTCACAAGAAAGGAAATTAATGCAAATTCCCAAAGCTGATGATTCATCAAACTACAGGTAACATCCCATTTTAGTTAATCAAACAGAATAGTGGAAAAGATTTTTGGTATGGTATAATCTTAACAAATAAATCCATTCCAGTTAATGTGGAAATGCAATGTTATTTTTATCTCTTCTGAAAGGATATTTACTTGAATAAATCACTTCTACAAGTTTGGATATGAAGCCTTGTACTAAATTGCTTTTTGATATGCATGCGCACAAAAACACATACTGTACTTGGCCCATTGCAGAAACCCACATTTTCATCTTTTTAAAAGATACTCATTCCACTTTAGTTCCATTCCATTAAAAGAATCAAGCTTTTTCTTATCCTGTTTCCTCTTCTTGTCTTGTGAAAATTATCATCTGATAACCTTACCTAGCAGGTCTGAGAACATGCTAATGCCGAGATAATAAAGTACATGATAGAAAATGCTGGACATACTTGGTCTGCTCCTAAGAGTCTGATGAGAAGTTTCTTCTCTGTGTGCAGAACACTGTGCTAAAGCAGCACATCCTCCATAATCAGTTACGTTAATACGTTAATTTTATCAGATACTCCTCCCTCACTGCCTGTTAAAAGCCTGAATTTACAGCACTGACTGCCCTCAACTTTCAAATCACAAGACTAAATTGTGCAGCAACCTCTGAAAAAGCTGGTTTGCTCCCAGTACAAGTGAATCCACAAGAAAAAAATTAATTTGTACTTAATTATATGTTGCTTATCCTTAAATGAGAAGATTTGTAAAGAGATTTGCAATGATTATTATTCAATTATTATTTTGAGCAATTCTCTTGATATTGGATATTTTGAGTACTGTAGGAACAATCAGCAATTTAGGCCAGTATATCACTTTGAAATCTTAGCTTCATATTTAAAAGTTTCTAAGGTAATGCCGAGATTAGAAAAAGTTTGTAGGAGTGTTTTATTACACTGTTATGTTAACTGAAAAAAATTTAGAAGTCAGTATCAGAACAGTAAGTTTTAGCCCTGATGGAAAAATATTTCAGTCTTAGACCCCATGATAGAACACAAGAAGCATAAAGGGTCTTATCACCTTATCTGTGCTTCACTGACATTAACTGAGAGACAGGCTTTGTAATCTGCATTTAAGTGCTAGGTATAACAAAAGTGTTCAGTAGCTGCCAGTAGGTAGAGTGGTTTGGTGACTTCAGTCTCAAACTCAAGATTCAGATTCCTGCATTTGCTTCCTCTGATTCCTGTTTTCCTGTTCATGTAAACACATAGCTTGGTCAATTCCTTCACTGGTTATCTCCTCCAGCATTCATTCTCACCAAATGCAACCTTGTCTGCTACTGAAAATCTTATAAGTCTCAGCAGTGGAGGTTCAAGTGGGAATATGACCCAGCTATACATCAAATGCTGGACCCAGCTGAGGGGAATCATCAGGGGGGTTTCCCCAAGTGGTTTGAATTAGCTCTTGGGCTTCACCCAGGTTTTCTTAGCCGGAACTTCTGGAACATGGTTATTGCAAAAGGATATTAAAGTATTAATCATCCTATTATAAAAAAGTTAAGACACCAAAGGTTCCTGTTGTTTTTTCCAACTCTTATTATTTCATTTTCTTTAAGATCTAAGACTAACTCAAAAGAAAAGCTGGAACGCAAGTCACCATGAAATGACGTACATTTCACTGCAGTGTGTGGGAAGAGCTGGCTGATTGTGAAACAGCCAAGCAGTGTTGCTAAGCAGCTGCTTTAAAACAGTAATGACTTCTTCCACCACACATAAAGATTCGGAATTTCTAAAATTCTCAATACAAAAAAACCTCACATTCATACAAAGAAAAAACAAATACAATCTTGCATTCACTTACATTCCTGTAATTACTAAGGATGGTTAGTCAGAAATCATTGGAGTGAGAAAATGTTCAGTGTTATTTCAGTTCAAAATATGCAAAGCTTTACTTTAGGTAAGACAACTTGCTTTACTATAAATCAATTTGTCTCTTCCATGGAAGTTTCTCAATAACATTTCATGCATTCAGAGTGTGAGTCAGAAAACACCAACTAAGTTAAAGTAATAAATAAGGCTGTCTTTGCAACAACACTAATCCTAAAGGTCAACCACTTTGTGCAGGACTTTACTCTAAGGATGCATGTACACTTTAATTCAGAGAGAGGCGTGAAGAAGGAAAAAAGCCTGACTACAGCTAACACTGGAATCATGCCCAGTTCTCCTCAGCTGGAGGTAAAACTGTAAGCTCAACATCTTGACAGAAACAGGAACGGGATACAGGAGGAGAAGGTGGGGAACTGACACACCACAGAAAAACAGTTCGTCTGTGGGGATACCATTTTTATTACCATTTATCCTATCCTCATTTTCATTCAGAATATTATCTCCCCATCCCTACCACTTTTTTTTTTTCTTTTATTCATCAGAAGTTTGTTTCTTTCCTACATCTGTATCACCAAAGACTAGGCTTTTATTTCTGCGTGGCACAGAGATCTGGTAACTTTTTACATCTCCCATAAAACAGTCTTCTCTCTGCACAGAGAGAACACCATGTTCCCTAGCTGTATTCAGGGTATAGCAGCAGACACCTCTACCAGCTCCTCACTATCCTCAGTCCAACTAGTATTAATTATCACAGGACTATCAAGGTATTAAAATAGGCAGTATAATTATTCAAATGCAACAATTCTGAGGGAGAAAAAAAAGCCACAGTAAAAGTTACTGCCAGTATGCAGCCACAGAAGCAGCTCAGAGAAACAATACAAAGAGAAGCATAATCAAGAGTGCTGTGCTGGGGACATCACACAAAATATTTGCATCTCTGAGGAAACTGCAAAAACGCTAAAGGAATGTAACCTGCAGGACAAATGCCTCTCCTCCCTTACTGTTCAATGCTGCAAGAAAATAAAACCAGTAAGGGAGAGCTACTGATCTTGTACTCCAGTCCTGTACTCATCAGGGTGAAAGCTAGAGATAAAGCAGGACACAGCCATTCAGACAAAGGAGAAAAGAAAAACAGGAACAGGTTAATGACCCAAAGAGGCAATGAAACATATCTTGATTGTTTAACAATGAAAAGTTTTTACACATAGGCATAAAGCTTTCTAATTCCCACTCCTTTACGTTGTAAATGTATATGTATGCTAGAGAGGGAGACTGCAGCACCTCGAGAGAGCACAAGAATTGGGCAAACATTAATACTTTTCCTTAAAACACCACAAGCAATAGATTCAGAAACTGGTAACTTCTACAAGCATTAGCATGAGACCAAATCCTATAGGCTCTAAATTCCTCCACAAATGTGGCAATCAGGGAAATAAGATTAAACTAAGTCACACATTCTAAATGACACACCTGGGAACAAATATGGTTGCCTATAGTTCTATGCTGCATCAGCACTTGACAAAATACAATCACAAAGTGTAAGCAAATGCCAAAGATGCAGATGCCTAAAGTGCAACTTGATTTCTCAGAATATTAATTAATAGCATCCAGTCAGGATACTAATAATGAGCATTTTTTGAAAGAGAGAATTAGCATAAAATATTATCAGAGCACAAGCCTGTAAACAAAGAATCCTAAACCAAAAAAGATTCTGAAGATGGCCTGACAAGGAGACTAAAGAGATGATATTATATTCATTACTTCAGCTGCTTGATCCTGATTGCCCTGTCCACTCTGTTCTCTGATCTGCAGCATATGAGCTGAAAAGCCATTGAATGGCAACTGTAAAGCTAATTATGTTTAAAGATGATGCACATAGTGAAGCAGCAGCAATCACTATTGATACGAACAGTAGAAAAATAGAAGGACACAGATTGCTCAGATGTACCACACACAAAGTAGTCCAAAATTTGGAACCTAATCTACACTTTAGGTTGTATCTTAATAATGAAGAGCAAACATGAGGCAAGAATATATGTGTCCTTTCACTGAAAGGACTAGGCAAAGAGCTGGATCATTAAAATTCAAAAAAAACATTTGAGAGATCATAATCTAACAAAGGCTAGGAACCATAGCATATTATCTTTCACAGAAACCATCTATGGTAAGTTTTGGAAGCTGTAACATAAAAAAACCATTAAGATGTATTCATTGACAAAGGATTTTGGAGTCTACATAAACTATGCCATTGGCTAAAAAGTCTTATGGCAGAGGTAAAACACTATTATAGAACCAAAATGGAGAAAATACTAAGTATTAGTTTCCTGACTGAAACAGTTCAGCATTTTCAAGTTTCACTAGGAAGTTCCCATGTGCTTTACTATATTCGTAAAGGAGTCAGGAAGCTGAGAAAGCCATGTATGCACACCACACGAACCAATATAGTGTATAGGAGCTGCGATGATTTATGTTAAGTGAATAAGCAATATGAATGATTGCATATGAAATTCAATGAGATTTTTATATTAGAGCATATTGGATAGAAGAAAACCACTTTAACAAGATTGCTTACAGTAACCCAAGCACTGTTTAGCAAGCAGAGCATGCTACTGCGTCCAGACGACCTCAAAAATGGAAGGATGAAGTGCTTACAGCAGATTGCTCTAGCATTATGTCGATACACACATGCAGACATATGCATGTGTAGATATATATATATACACATATGTATATGTACATACACACACAGAGAAAACAAGAATGTTTAACTGCAATTAACACTAACTACTTCCATCAAAATTCAGCCTTCAAGTTCTAGGGAATCCCGTCTCTGCTCTAGTCACGGCAGCTGACTCCCAGATACTCTGCAACATTTGGCAGTGTCTCTCCCAAGAAAGTACCCGTTTGGGTGGCAGGGCTGCATGCCTGTCACGGACAGTAAATGCTGCTCCCAGATGGTTCCCTTCCCATAAACCCGGCAGAGGGCCTGCTCCACCTGAGAAGGATCTGTCCTGCTTCTCCACGCAAGTGACTGTGGGAGCTGCAAACCACAGGGTAACTGAGACTTGCAGTTCCAGGTACCTGGGCAGCTGGACAACTTCTTGGTGTCAGAGCTGGCCTTTGTGCCACAGTCCCTGTGTGTTGGCTTATGAAGTTGTTTCCACCCTAAAGTGGAAGTGCTGGAATAAAGACCCAAACAGGAAGCATAACCCGAGCACAGCAGGGCATGACTTGGGGAAGTATTGTATCGTATGATGAATTTCTCCTAAAACACGTTCATCAGGGTAGGTTTACCATCCCAGGAGACAATCATTAGTAAACAGGACACACATACACTGGATGCTTGGGACTGGATCACAAGATTGGAGGGGTCTTCCAGATTCCTATCTCCAATGGCAAACTGCATATATATCCCGAGAGTAAGCAGCGTTGACTTTATTCAGCATGGCACTATGTGCGTACAGCTTTAATGCACTGCCTATATTGAGGTTTTCCGTGTCATTCTTTGCGTTCAGTTGCAAATTAACAGCTTCTGCGCTGACCCGTATTTCCCTTCTTCATCTGCCACAAAATGCTTGATGGCAACACACTGATGGAATTATATCCAGGCGTAAACAAGGGAGTAAACAGAAAGCTATGTTAACTTAAGGTGGGGAAAGTAGCGTTTGTAAATTAGCTCAAACCGCTATTTCCAAAGTTCCGAAAGGGTGCTGTGAACACGTGTGAAGTTGAACAAGACAAGCTTAATACCGAAAGCCCTCTCGGCGCGGCAGGAGCAGGGTAGCTCCGCACGATCGCGAGGTTTGAGGGTCATCCCGCAGCCTGTCCTGCTCCGCTGCCGGGCGCGCCGGCGCCGCGACACCGCCGGCCCCTGACACGGCACCGGCACCCCAGGCCGCGCCGGAGGGGGCGAGCGCGGCCCGGACCCGGGGCAGCGGCG
>VWZW01000912.1:24275-118442 GCA_013397115.1 Edolisoma coerulescens | reverse complement strand
GGGGAGGCGCTCCGCCCCCCTGGCCCCGCCCGCGGCCGCGCCTCTCGCCCGGCTTTAAGGCGGCGAGGCCCTACTCCCGTCTGTGCCGCGCCGGGTGCGGGTGGGCCGTTTACCCGGAGCCACCTTAACGGCGCAGCGGGCCCGCGCGCGTCCCGGAAACGGAAGCTAACGGGGCCTGTGGGGCGACGGCCAGTGCTGACGTTTCCTTGGTCGGCAGCGGCTGCGACTCCTCGCGCTTCCAGCGGCGTCTCGCTGGGCGGCCTCGCCCCGGCGGGCTGGGCCTGGCACGGCTCCGCCCGCGGACCCCGCGCCGCGCTCCCGGTGAGTGCTTGCGCTGCCGCCGCAGCCGTTCTGTAAGCGGGACGGCGACCCGCGGCAGTCTCTCGTGACGCGGAGGGGCCCCCGGCCCAGTCACGGTGGGGAAGGAGGAGGCACCGGGGCTTGCCGACCCCGGGGATGGGCGGCGGTCTGTCCTGCGGCAGCCCGGGCCGGGCAGAGCCCTCAGTCCGATGTAGCTCCGCGGGAGCAGTTCTGGGCCTCCCGGACTCAGCCCCCGCTGTCCACAGCACCGGGACGGGACTCGCCCAGCAGGTGTCCGGCCGCTGTCCGTGGCCAGCCCTGGATGCCTGGGGGATAGGCAGCGACCGGGCACGTATCCCAGCTTCTGCCTTCATCTCCTTTCCCGTGAAAACGAGGGCATTGGGCCATAAGCGAGACAGCCGTTCCCTGCTGCTGCCTTGGGGGCGTCTTCCCGTCGTCAGCCGGGTAATTTTAGAAGGTGGAAACCCGTAAGTTGAGGTTGAGGGTAGCTGCAGTAGCTCAAGGCATTCCCACCTGTGAATCAGCCGCTTCTCTGTTACAGTGTTGAGACTTGCAGTTGGACTTAATCCGTGTGTACACGTAGTATAATTTTATTGTACAGTTTTTAAGTGTTCGTTTGGCTTGTTATCTTTTTAAACAGCTGTTATCTTTTAAAGCAGCTGTTTAAATTGCTGTTACCTGTTAAACTTATATTTTTTCAAAATCCTGTACATTAGAGTATTGCTAGTTAAGCTAGACAGATTTGGTTGGAGGTTTATGCTGGGTGCTGGGTGGGTGGGCTGTATCCTGAGTTGCTTCACTGCTGGTTTGCTATGGCATAGTAAGACACCCGTTATTTTTGCTGCCCCTTAATTCCTGAAATGCCCATTTATGGCTGAAGCACAGAGGTCTTGGGCCTGCAGCAGCACGATGACCTGGGAGCTCAGTGTGGAGGTGCCCAGGCTGCTGCCGATAGAGGGGACTCGGACAGCGCAGAGCTCGTGGCCTTGCTCAGCACGAGGCCTGCTCCAGGCAGCCTGGCTGTGTCCTGGGGGGGCCTCGCCGGCTTTAGCCCTGCTCAGTGTATTTGTGGGGTGCTGCATTCAAGCTAAACTCTCCAGAACTACGGCTGCTCAGCACATACACATTCTGCAGTGAGTGCAGTTACTGCTAATGCCCTTCTGGCTATCTGCCAACCCAAGCTGGCTACCTGCTAAAACATCTTACGTGTCTTTTGTCTGGAGTGTGGCTCTCGACTTGGATGGACTGTGTCACAAGTTCTATTAATTTCTGTACTTGGCAGCCCTTAGAAATTCTGATGGCTTATGATTTCTTAATGTGCTAGTGAGAGCAGTTTATATGAAAATGCTTAAACTCATCTCCTTAGTAAAGGATTTGAATTATTCCTATTGTAGGGCTGTCAGAAGAAGCTTTTGGAATTCTGCAGAGGAAACATTCATTTATTGGGAAATAATTAACCTTCTGTATTTGGAGATCCGTAGAACTCTGGAAACTAATTTTAAATATTGAATATTTGCATGCTTTCTGTATGTTGGTCATCCTATCAAATTTCTTAGCTGATACATCCAAGGACTATAGTTAAGTTTTGTCATTGGTTGCCGTTTTAGCAGCTCAAAGCTTACTGAGTTGCAATGCTGTTTTTGAAGGTTTGGGGTTTTTTTTTTCTTACACATTGTGTTTGTGTTTATCCAAAATGACCTGGAAAACGTTTTGAACATCTGTTTTGCTGAGACCGTTTTGTAGAGCCTACTGGTGATAATGCTTTTTTAGAATTATCCTGCAGTAATGTGACTTGTATGCCTTGTAAGGAAACTTTGGGGTTTTACCACTTCAGGTAACATGTAGAAATCCCCGTCCAGCAATGTAAGAAGATGGACATCCATTTCTATTAGTGTACTGGTTTGCCAGTACTCTACTGGCAGAGTTCCTTAGGAAGCATAGATTAATTTTTTAATTAATATTGAGATGGCATGGTAATGGATATCTTGCTTGTACATTCAATGTACATTACATTTAAAATGTGTAAATATATTTATTTGTGTCATTTGCCTCACCCAACTCCTGTACTTGCACTGGGTTTATTTATCCTACATCTTCTGAAGCTCCTGGAGACTTTGTTCTAGGTTGTGACCTCAGTATCAGGATTAGACTGGCAGTTGTTTTTGGGGCTTTGTTGTTGGTTTAACCTGCCAAGTTGGTAACAATAGTAACTCTCAATTAGACAAAGCAATCTGGAGGTTGGCTTACATGGGTGCCTTGTTTTAGCTCTTTTGGAATATATCTTTTGTTATTTATAAATACATTTTTAATGCTTTTTGGGGTTTGTGCAGCTGGTAAATCTTGATGTATGTATACAGTGAGCTGCTTTCTTAGCCGTGTTGGAGCCCTCTCTCTTAAATAAAATCAGAATGTAGCTAGTGGTGCATTCTGCATTTCAATAAATGGACCAGCCTTTCTTCGTTTTCCTCTCATTTGAGGCAGGGGGAAGTCCCAAAAATCTTTGAAATTCTCATCTGTTTTGATTACAGAGGCTCCCATTATTGGGAACTTGGCTTTCAGTCCTGAAAGGAGGAGCTCAAATGTGAGATTCTGATTTTGGCTATCAGCAAGGGAGTAGGTTCAGTTGAGTACAAGAAAGCAACACTGTAAGTGGAAGATAAACAAGAAGTATTTGAAGTGCTCCATTTCAGCAGTAGCTGTGGTACAAATTTTTGCTCTTCAGACAAGTTTTGATTTGCCCTTATTTGGAATTTTAGATTGCTGATTCGATCACGTGTTCTCCTGAATATCTTGCCACTTTATATAGGAGGTGGAGTGGTTTAGAATGTGTACCTTTCAGAAATTAACTTACGAAATTAAGTTATGATATGCGTTAGGCTTATATATGAGATTTGTGTTTCTAGTGAACAAAAATAGTCTGTTTTTCCAATACAGCCATTAAAAACTGTGATATAAATTTTACTTACTGAAATGCAAGTATGTTTGTAGGGTTACTGAAATGGGAAATTCAGTTTGATTTAGTGGAGGCTGGATAAAATGCAACTGATAAATAATGTTGAATTTCGCTAGCAAAATATTTTGCTTCTGGTCATACTGTCTTTGCAGGATGCAGAGTTTCTAGGCTATTCTGCTTGATTTTATTCTGTCATGTAGCATATTGCTGATAAGAGGATAAAAAGCGTTTAACATTCTTTCCGGAAGTCTATTTGGACTGGTTTTTTTCATGGTGAATTCAATGCACATTTATTCTACACAGTGAAATCCTTCCTAATTGAAGTGTGGTATCTCTCTTTTTAAGTAGGCCATCAGGATTGCCTAAAATTAACTTCAGGCCAATTTTTCCTAAAAATAACTTTAAACAGTAAAACTTGTGCACTTTCTAGAATGCAAAGCAGGATTCTTACCCAAAAGTTACTTGATAATTCTTTTGTGATGGCATAGCTTCAACTAGTTTAAAATTTGATTTTTAAATTTTTTTCCAGATCCTTCTGAGTTGTACTTGAAGCCGCCAAAATGGTTCTGGCAGATCTTGGAAGAAAAATAACTTCAGCATTGCGCTCACTGAGCAATGCTACGATTATCAATGAAGAGGTATGTAGTGTACAAATGTGGTGGCACTAACACTTGAAAAGTTCTGAGAAGAAGTTCTCAAAGGCTGATGAGAAGCTTGAAGTAGGCTGATGTTCTCCCTAGACTTTTTTTTTTCCTTCAAGTAAAATTTTTACTAGAGGTTTTAACCCCCTAAGAGTACTGCCAGAACTTAAAACTACATTTGTACGTGGGTGATCACCTCAGACATAGTGGGTCCCATGGCCAAAGGGTCCTTGAGCCAGGTGGCTGTACTTAGGGGGATTAGTGTTCTGTGGAGGTAATGCTGGAGGGAGGCAATGTGTACCTAAGTTTGGATGGAAGTTAGGTACCTGCTCTGATTTATATGTGCGCGCACAGGCAGACTATGGAGATGTGTACTAGGCTGCTAGAAGCTGAAATGTGGAAGAACAAATATGTTTCAATGTAAGCTTTGCTGTCTGAAATGTGAGGGATGTTTTGCATTTGCTGCCTTTATATTCAAGTCAGTGTGTGGTTCTGGAAGTTTGTTCGGCTTGGTATGGTCTGTATTTTTTTCTGATTAAGAGTTTGAAATTATAACTAGGGGTGTTCTGTCATAGGAGTGCAATACAAGATGGAAAACTAACTAATGTGATGGTTTCAAAGTGTCTCTAAGTACATATATTGCTAGAAACTCTTCCAGTGGAAAGATGGGTGGCTTAAAGTAACTAAAAACTAGGCTTATTGAGAGCTGTAGGGTTAGAATTTATGCATGAGAGAAACTTACAATGTATCTTCTGCTGGGAGACAAAAAATCCTTAACTGAGCAAATACAGCCCAATTAAGTTTTTTCAGCAATGGAAACTTTTATCCTGCAAGAGCTCAAGATATGAAAATGAGGCCATTTATGCAGGTGTTACTTTCAGAAAAATACTTCTCTTCAAGACTTTGAAAAGTCAGAATAAACAGGTTTTCTAGCTGAGGCAGCTGCTTGCCTAAAAGGCGTACAATCAGAGCAGCAGTCCAGTTTCTGACACCTGCAGTAGCAAGGTGTCCATCTTGCAGCTAAGGAATACTGTTATTTACAGAAATGGTGTTGCGATCTGAGATTTTTTTGCTGTACTCTAAGGAGTACCCAGAGGGAAGTTTAGGAAGTCTTGCTGCCATATGAGCTGTTTGCAATAGGAAATATTTTGTGTTAGTGTTATATAGTGTGCAATTGTTAGAATTGAGAGTCCTTCTCTTTCAGTATTACCCTTTCAGATTTAAATTGTATTTACATAGGAACAGATGCACAGACTTTTTTTGTGACAGTCTATTTAATGACAGGACTACATGCATTTAATTTGTGAAAGCCATGGTTATATCATAAATAGACTTTCACATTCTTATTTTGACCTAATAGTGGCCTAGTTAATCTCTGTGTATTGTAAAACAATTTTTCTAATTTTTCTTTTATACTCAAAAGGTTTTAAATGCTATGTTAAAAGAAGTATGTACAGCATTACTGGAAGCTGATGTTAATATCAAACTTGTGAAGCAACTCAGAGAAAATGTCAAGTAAGTGAAATAATCAAAATGCATTTAACTTTTGATATTTGTAAAAGTTGTAATTTGAGTTTGCAAAAGAACAACTAATTTGTAACTTTATATGTTGGGGTTTTTTTAGACACACCCAGTTTACTTTGAACTAAATATTTAGCCAGTTCCATCAAAAGAATCTTCGGTCAAATTTAGCCATTTATTGCTGTTACAGGCTTGTTTCAAAAAATCTATTGCTGTCATCAGTTGAGTTGTCTGATAAACAAGTTCTTCGTTACTTCCTAGACACATCATCTTCACATGTTCTGTGCTGGCTATAAATAGATATGTGTATGTGACTAGTACTGTTACCTTGCCTATTTTCAGATGTGTAATTTAAGTAAATGCAAGTCTGAAAGACGCATTTTAGGAACCTGTTTTTGTCTTCCACAGAAGAATGTCTCCAGTGCATGTCACTTGTTAAGTACATCCTTTTTGAAAACTCAGAACAAATCAGGGTGCTGTTGCAGTCGCAAAAGCTTCATTTATTACTAGGTTCAAGTGATACTTTCAGTTATGCTAGTGTTTCATGGTTTTCTTAAACTCAGGTCTGCAATTGATCTTGAAGAAATGGCATCTGGCCTTAACAAAAGAAAAATGATCCAGCATGCAGTCTTTAAAGAGCTTGTTAAGGTAGGACTTCAAAATTCTGCATTGCATCACTTTCCTTGTACAGTCTGGGCTTGGAAGTAGTGCAGTAGCAAGCCAAGCTTTTATGTGGTTATGTGGTACCTGCAGTTTATGCTTTCTGATGTGAGGCTTCTTACTATTGCAAACAATAGTATTCTAATTGAAACTACATCCTGGCCATTTCTCAAACTAACTTCAGTTTAAGCTTTAAGTTCAATTGTTCTTATTTGTCAATTGAAGTGTAAAGATGAGTAAAGTACTGCTAGCTTCTAGACTGTCTTTGGTTGTCCCAGAACACACCTTTGCTACCCTAATATTCACACTACTTATAAGCCTTTGGAAAAGCGTTAAGTAACAACCCAGCAGCTCAATGCAACATTTCTCATTAATCTGCCTGCTTGGTCAAATCGGGACTTGGGTATCCGTATTCTGCCCTCTGTCGTGTTAACAGTGTAGTCATTTGTTCTTGTGTAGTCTGTGCCCAGACATATGGTGGCTCTCAGGAATGTATGTTCCCTCTACTCATTTCACAAGTGAGGCAGCAACCCTGAAAAGCCTTCTGAGCTGTAGCATTCTTACTGGAAGAAGCCCATCCTGAGCAGTGACAGAGGGGCAAAGGTCACCTTTCTGTGTTGCCATATATACAGGCCAGCCTGACTGTGCTTGGTGTTAGAACAAAATTAACACTGTTATTGTTGCAGAATTATTATGCAGAACATTAGATACTGTAGATACCTTGCACGAGCTGTTGCTGTTCACTGTAAATCAGCAAGAATCTAAGCCAAATTAGGATGACAATGTGCAAAAACTGATTTGCTCCTTTGAATATGAAACCAGGCACTTAGCATGACTGTGACACCAACTGTTCTGTGCTTTTGAAATTTGTTTCTGCTACCTATGTTACTCTTTGTTGTTTAGCTTGTAGATCCTGGCGTCAAGGCGTGGACACCTACCAAAGGAAAACAGAATATTATAATGTTTGTTGGCTTGCAAGGCAGTGGTAAAACAACAACTTGTTCAAAGGTAACATGCAGTGAATCTCTTTGCATGGTTTTTGGTTGGTTTGTTGTTTTTTTTCCTTTGGGGAAGGTGGTGGTCATTGGACTCCTTAGGTAGGATTGGCTTGTGATCTGTGCTGTTTTTGTTAGTAGGAAAGCTCTAACTCACTACTATGTAGGGATAAGTTTGAAGAGGGGTTTCTGAGATGAAATGAATGTTCAAAGTTATATTCTTTTGGGGCAATTTATGGCTTGTAGGACTTCCTTCAAAAATTTTTAAACTAAACCCTAGATGAAACAATACCCTATATGGATAACAGTCTTTCTATTTGTCCTTGTACTTAGTGGACTTAAACCACAACATTGTAATTCACTTTCTAGGTTTAAGACTAGTACTAAGAATGGATGCTCATTCCATTACTTATTTAGGAAAACCAGTGGAATTTGGCCTTTGTATTAGATACCTCAGTTAAGTATAAGTGGGTGATAAGAAACCTCTTCCAGTCTCAGATGCATTGAGAAAATTTGTATTTGTATTTTTTAAGGCTAAAAAAGAAATGCTCTGAATCAACATATCTTCACATCTCCAACAAGGCCTTCTCTGTTTGTTAGTGTAAGGTCAAACAGCACAACATTCCTTTTGGGATCATCCACTACCTGTGACAGAAAGTTGTCATCTGTGCTTTCCAGGAACCTCCTGGATGGTTTGCACTTCACTGTGTTGCTTCTCCAGCAGATGTCAGGGTGGTTGAAGTCCCCCACAAGAACCAGGGCCTGTGACTTTGAGGCTGCTTCAAGCTGCCTGCAGAAGGCCTCATTCACTTGCTCCTTCTGATCAGGTGGCCTGTAACAAACACCCACAACATCACCCTCACTAATCTGCCCTTTTATCTTAAACCATAAGCTGCTGACTCACTCGTCATTCACCCCAAGACAGAGCTTGATACATTCCAAGTTGTGAGGGGAAATTATCCTGTGGAAAGAGATGCATCTTTCTTGGTTTTTGTCACCTGCTTTTGAGATTTATGCATAGTGATAAATTCAGTATAGCCTGCTCTGATTTCGGAAGACTTTCAGTGCTTCTGTAGGTGAACTTTATTTTGAACATTTGTCTTTGGTCAGTCAAGTGTTTTGTGAATGTACATAGCACCGGTGAAGCTGAGTGTTGTAAGAAGGTTAAGGATTCTATCTACTGCTTTAAAACATTTCCTTTCAAGGGAAATATCTTTGTTCCTCTGGAAGTACAGAAACATAGAGCTGTACAAGTTGTAGCCATTATGGTACGAGTATTGAAGTATTGCTTTGGGTAATTTCTACATCCTAGTCCAATCTGCAGTATTAACAGTAAGAAGAATTCAGGAGTTAGTAAAATGGGAACTTAAGTTATTTGTAGGCATTCCTAGGGATTGTCCTTTCAAGAAATTGAAATCAGAAGCAGAGTCAAGCAGGTGTTTTCATCTTGCCATTAATAATTATTTATAACATGCTTTTCTAAATAATGGCCATGCTAACAGTGAACAGTCTTACTCTATGGCCTCAATTATAGAAAGGCTGGCTTGACTTTGTGTCCTCTGTGTGTGACTTACAAGACATTAGAAGTGTCATGTCAGTGGGACTTTGGTGTAACTACTTGTTTTGGATTTCATTTCACAGTTAGCATACTTCTATCAGAGGAAAGGCTGGAAGACTTGTTTAATATGTGCAGACACATACAGAGCAGGTAACACAGACTTTAATGATGTAGTTCTCTATCTATAATATTTGCAGATTTTCTTAAGTAGTCCCTTGACTATACCTGTCTTACAGGTGCTTTTGACCAGTTAAAGCAGAATGCCACAAAAGCAAGAATTCCCTTTTATGGGAGGTAAGCATCTTTCAGAATCACTTTGGAGAACGATTTAATTATGTATTGTTCCTTACTGAACATTTTGCACTAAACCCCATCTAGCATTGCCTAATTTTTCATTTTAGCAATATATTCTGAGTAATGCTTGCTCTGATCAGATGAAAATTCTGCCCAGTTCAGTATACTGCCAGGAGGATAGCGTATGAAGAGATGGGATGTCCAGGAATAATTCCCTATAGTGCTTACTCAGTGTATAACAGTTCACAGACTTTAACCAGACATGGCCAGATTTTCAGGAAGTATCTCACAGATGAAAGGATATTATTTTTGGATGCCTAATTTTTATTATCAAATAGAGGTAGAGGTGGACCTAAAATGGCTTTTATAAAGCAGTAAATAACTTGCCCCTAAGCTTCACTGGAGGTGAACTGTCTAGATGCTCAGCTAAATCTTATTTGAGGGAAGGTGTAGTAGAACTTACTGCAGCTTCCAGCAGGTGAGACAGACTTCAGTCTTTGTGCTTCGGTTCACTGAACAGTAAGGGTAAATGGCTTAGGAACATGTATTTTTAATTTTTGCTTGGCATAAGAGGAATTCCCTCTTGAAATCTAGATAGATTTATAGTTAACAAGTTTATAGTCGAGTGATGAAATTCTGAGTGTCTTTGTTTCTCTTTTTGATCAGTTATACAGAAATGGATCCTGTAATAATTGCCTCAGAAGGTGTTGAGAAATTTAAGAATGAAAACTTTGAAATAATCATTGTTGATACAAGTGGACGTCACAAACAAGAAGACTCTTTATTTGAAGAGATGTTACAAGTTGCTAATGCCATAGTGAGTAGTTTTGAGAAATACAGTAACTTGGCATAGTCATTTGATGACAATTGATTCACCTTTATCTTAATGTTCTGTGTTCATTTTGCTTTAACTCCTAGATTATGTTAGAAATCACAAACAGATGAATAAGCAAGGGCTGAATGACCAGTGCTTGTTAGTTTTGTGTTGGTTTTAATTCTTCTATTCAAGGATGCTTGCATATAACCCGACTGCCATTCCTGCTTTAAATTTTCCTTTTCAGGATCTTTGCATTGAAAAACTAGATAAAAAAACTAGTCTGGTCTGCTTTCCTTGAACTATGAATACTAAACTTTCTGTGATTTTCACAAATAATTGCACGGAAACAGAGAAGATGATTGGATAACTTTCAACAGTTTTGATATGTAAATGAAGCTGGTGTTTCTGTGGGTTTAAAAAGTCTGGCTATTTGTTTGATTCTGTGGTCTTGCATGACAATATGACACTTCCCATACAATTCCTGCTAATGGCTAACTTATTTTTAGAGGAATGGATGTCTTAAATATCTGAATGTAAAACCAAATGGAAGATGTTAGCTGTTAATTGCTTGTAGATACCCATTAGCTTATTGGCTCAAGATACTGGCTAAAATCACTTGAAACATAACTAATAAGCACAAACCTATTAAATTGTAATGTTTCATGTTGTAGATAAATCATGTAGTCATACAGCATCAGAATTTTTTAAATGGTCCTTAGATATTACTGTTCATAAAACAGTGGTCCTGTTTTAAAGTAGCATACAGCTCTTATATACTGTTATTGCAGTAAGTTCTGCTACTGAACATACATAACAATGTCCATGCATTATTATTATTATTAAGTAAACCAGGAAATGATTATTTTGTGTATCTCATTTCTCCTAGCAACCAGATAACATTGTTTATGTGATGGATGCTTCCATTGGCCAAGCTTGTGAAGCTCAAGCTAAAGCTTTCAAAGACAAAGTAGATGTAGCTTCTGTTATTGTTACTAAGCTTGATGGACATGCCAAAGGAGGTGGAGCTCTTAGTGCGTAAGTACTGTGGTGTAGTGGTGTCCAACATCTGGCCGTGCACAGCCAGCTGTGAAATGCCTCTGTGTCTTGCAGAAACCTGTTCTGTGAAAGTGTCACTGTCACACTGCACAGAATCTAAGTCAGTCGCACTTAGATTCTTACCCTTCTTCTGGTGTGTAGGATCACCCGTTGACATTTAACGTCAGAATCAGATGATATGATGTATTTTCAGTACCCTAGTGTGTATTGTCACAGGTCAGACTTCTGTCTTCTGAAATCAGCATCAAGCAATACTCATTGCATATTGTGTATCAGGCGTTTTTCCAAAAAGATAAATCTGAGTTTAATAGATATGACTGACATGAAGAGTTTTGCATCCCAAGAGTTTTTTCCAAAAGGGGAAAAACCGTACCTTGTCATATCTAGGTACCTTAAAACTGTGATGCAAATCAGACTTCTGGATTGGCAGTGTCCAGAAACTTGGTGAAAAGTTGTCTGCAGTCATACTTATCTGAATTCCATTCTTGTTGGACCTCCCATGTGCTGTATCTTGGTGGAGTATGGACTAGAAAATGTTACATTTTGTCTTCAGCCTTATATGATTGTTCCAGCTGCCTTTCAATGATATAGCTTGTATGGAGCTGAGATGATTTGTCAAAACAGTCAAAATTAACTGACTCTGACTTACTATATCACTGCCTGTCTTTGATCTGAAGTGTTAGAGTTCCTAAACTGCCATATGTATTTTGCTTTATTTATAGCATAATGTTGGAAGACTAAAGCTTTCGGTATTTTCATTTTCATCTTCTTCAAGTTGTCATGTGCTTGTGTGCCTTAAGTCTGCTGTGTTTGCTCTGTACTGTCTGTGGACTGGAAGCTGAGTTTTACTGAAAGCTAGTGCCAATGTCGTGGAAAGGTTCTGAGTTTTCTTATGTTTGAGCTTTTTCCTGTGTTGAAAAGGAGATTGTCTTTTGTATGAGGTACCTTGAAGAAATTGTAATCAATGCCTGTCATCTGACTGTATTATCATTAGTATCAGTATATGTATCAGTAATATCCCAGTGTTAGGATAAATGGGCGATAATTTGTTTTTCTTTCTTCTCAAGTTTCTTAAACTCAGCAATGAAAATAAGCAACTTCTCTTTCTGTTGATTTTTTCCAAACAGAGTTTGTAAAGTACTAATTAGAGAAAAATCTTTTTAACTACTCCGAGCTAAACATCTGAGTGCTGGATGTCTTTTCAGTAATAGTTTGAGGAGTAAGGCAGGCACTTCAGACAGAATGCATAGTGTTGATGATGCCTAGCTGACTGTGTTAATAGATGGTACAAAAGATAGATGGTATTTGAGAGGCCATTTCATAAAATATATTTTATTGCAGAGTTGCTGCCACGAAGAGTCCTATTATTTTTATTGGAACTGGCGAGCACATAGATGACTTTGAACCCTTTAAAACACAGCCTTTCATCAGCAAGCTGCTTGGTATGTCCTATGTACAACTGTACTTAAAAGACACTTTCAGTTGGATAATGGAAAGTCAAAGTGTAATCTTTTTAATGCTAATTTCAGAGCTGTTTTCTTTTTCCAGGTATGGGTGATATTGAAGGATTGATAGATAAAGTAAATGAGTTAAAGTTGGATGATAATGAAGCACTCATAGAAAAGCTAAAACATGGTAAGTTATTCCCAAGGCCTGAATAGCAGATGCATTACAGTGACCTGACTGTGGCAGGTTCTCTGTGATGGAGACCACTGAGTTGATTTGTGTTGTGTGTAGACACAAACAACTTGTTCATGTGCACAGTGAAGAATGGTTATTCTTACTCTAGTAAGTGTGGCAGCCAAGTAAATTGAGTTGTGTTTTTCAAATGATAAATCTGTCAGACTATAACTGCAGAATAACTAGCTTAATGGTTCAGCATATGCCATCTGGAACTGTTTAGCCATATTGGTAGTGAAGAGGTTTATTTATCCACTTATCTATGTAGTATAGTATTTACCTTATAAATACGAAGAATAATTGAAAAAGGGGAGTAAGACCAAAATGCTAGTGTGACTTCTGCTAACTTTTCTTTTGTTGTTGTGCTTCAGGTCAATTTACATTAAGAGATATGTATGAACAATTCCAAAACATCATGAAAATGGGACCATTCAGTCAGATCTTGGTTAGTTATCCCCAAAATCATTTTATTTTATCAGATTTTCATTGATACTTGACAAATTTCTGTAAACTTAAAACTCTTCATTGAAATTTATGTTATAATCTGTGCTCTTGTGTTTTTCAAAAAGGTGAAATGATTTGCGTACTGCAGTATGTAACTACTGAACTAACAGTTGCTGTCTATATTTCTTTCTGCTAAATTAAAGTTATAGCTTTGCCTATTCTGACACAGCTTTTATTTTCTATTCTAAAAACAAGGGCATGATCCCTGGTTTTGGAACTGACTTCATGAGTAAAGGCAATGAACAGGAATCAATGGCAAGGCTAAAGAAACTCATGACTATAATGGACAGTATGAATGATCAAGGTAAAACAAATTTCACCCACTATTTTTTTCTTGATTGTTGAACAAGCTTATTTAGAGAGATCTTTCTGGGAACAAAAAGACATATTGTAGCATGTACAATGACAGAAAATGACAAGAATTTACCATTCTTGGAAATAGCAAGGAGTACATGTGTCTCCAAATTTCTTAATAAACCTAAATATTTAGAGATACTTTGCCTGTTACTGCTCTGTCTTATGTAGAGTAGGTGAGATTTTGAATAATTTCCATTCTATTGGAAATTAATATATTTTTCTTTTTTGTATTGTAACTGTTCATAAATTATTAATGCTATACTTGCAAATTAAAAAGCTATGTTAGTGTTTAATCTGGAATTGCTGTCTTTTTTCCTACCCACCCTCAAATTTACTTGGTGACATAGCCTCGTCTCTGGAATTCAAAGTGTTGTTTCTAATCCACCCGTAACTCCTGCAGTAGTATGCTCTTACCCTTGTGCTAAACCCATTAATATGCCTTTAAGACCAAGTGTCCTGAGAACATAATTTATTCACACAGCTTTTTTCTATCATGGTGATTAACATATGAATATAAGAGCTTTTTAGTATTACTTCCTAGAATATTATGTCTCAATGATTTATGTAAAACTTTGCATTGTCAGTTCTAAAACTAAATTTTTGTTCTCTGGCTCAAAATTAAATTCTCAACAATGAGAACGGGTTTGCTACCAATTGTAACAGTTTTTAATGTCAGTAACTCAATGGATTTTTTTTTCCCACACTGTAATTGCAGAACTTGACAGTACAGATGGTGCCAAAGTTTTCAGTAAACAGCCAGGAAGAATCCAAAGAGTAGCAAGAGGCTCAGGTGTTTCTACCAGAGATGTTCAGGAGCTTTTGACCCAATACACTAAGTTTGCACAGATGGTGAAAAAGATGGGAGGCATCAAAGGGCTTTTCAAAGGTAAAAACACCCCAAACAAACAAAAGACCCCAAAACAACACCAAAAACCCCACCCTAAAATTTATTAACTCAGTGGGGAGGTCATTTGATGTGTGAACACAGAGGAAATGGGAAAATACTGATTAGGGAGAGGAGAAAGTGAGTTGTAGCTCACTCATTTTCACGATGTTTGAAAGTTCTTTTATGTGACTGGTAAGAGCTGCACTGTTCTTCATGTCACCGATGTGTAACTTAGCAAGGAAAGCTACTGTATTTCTATCAATGCAGACTTGATTACTGCTACAGTACTAACACTTCCGTCTGTTATGTGGAGTGCAGGGACTGTTGATCCTGAAGGGACTTTTAAGTGGCTGATGTAGTAACTTCTAATAATGGACTCATTGATTTGAATCTAGAATTAGGAGGTAACATTTGGATTTATTTTATTTCTAGCCCCACAAGTTAATCCACTTTCTTATGATTTTTCTTTTCTTTTTGTTTAGGTGGTGATATGTCCAAGAACGTAAACCCATCTCAGTTGGCCAAACTGAACCAGCAGATGGCAAAGATGATGGATCCAAGAGTTCTTCATCATATGGGTATGTACTTACTTCTTATAGCTCAAAAAGAGGACTGCCAATTATGGTGGAGCATTTGAAATACAGAAGTGAGGAGGGAGATGGGAGACTATCTGCATTATATATCAGTATTAAGTGTTTCTAGGGTTTTCTAACAAGAATCAGAAAATTAAGTCCAGATGCTTTGCTCTTAGCAGTGCTTCATCTAGTATTTTCATTTGGATTCAGCTCTCAAAATGAGCAATTGGAATGGTGTGTGGGAATAGTGATGACTTGAAGGATGTCTGTGGTAAAACAAATCTTCCTAGACTTCTCTTCTCTTCTAAGATTGCCTCAAGTAATTAAATTTGACAAGACCAGCTTTAAATAAGGACCCTCATACCTGAACCTTATTAATTGATAATAGTAATTCCATCAAGGTTTTTTCTTTTGTCTAGTTCTTAATACACAAGTCGTCTTAAAGCCTGGTATTTTGCAGACCTTTCTGTAATTATTCACCCAGTTCTTTATTTTCAATAGCTGTTTAAACCTAGTTTGACAGTCTTGGGCTTCTGCCTTTGTATATTACTGGAATAGTGTGTGTACAGTAATGATGCCTCAAGCAAGAGAGCCGTGCTTCAGAGTTAATTAACACATTCATGTTCTCACTTATTTTCTCCAGGTGGCATGGCCGGTTTGCAGTCAATGATGAGACAATTTCAACAAGGTGCTGCTGGGAATATGAAAGGCATGATGGGATTCAATAATATGTAAAGAAGCCTTATATAAATGGACTTGGTTGACTCTTCATTGCAACTTCAGTAAATGAATTTGCTTTCTTCCTTTTTACAGTGATGAGAGAGTGGTCTTTTGAAATCTTATCCAGGCTTCTCAGTTTCTACATCTAATTTCTGAAAACTATTTTTGCTTAAATTAGTTCCTCTCCACTAATAACTGATGGCACAAAGAGTAATTCAATTTAATAAAACAAAATCACGATGTAAAATTTTAATATTTAGAGACACTTTTTAATCGTTTACATCAAATGGCAGCCATTATATTTGTAAACAACCCTGATCTTTGGTTTTAGTAACATAAAATGTCACAAATATACTGTAAAATAAAATTTAAGTGGTTATAAACAAGGGAATGGCCTGTTTCTTCAGTTCCTTGTAACTGTCCTTTGTCAGTATGTAATGAGTTTATTTCCTTAGTTTGATTTGTTTCTAAAGACTGTTGTAACTCATGTTTGGCATAGATACTCTAAGAACATTTCAGTACCTGGAAATGTGCTGTTGGTGCTCAGCTGTGGAACGTTTCTAGAATGTGGATGTGTTGTGCTCAGGTTTGTACAAGACTTTGTTGTAAAGAATTTTATCATTCTTCCCTATACACAAAGAATCAAGTGACTGAAAAAAATACAGGTATGCAGATACCAAACTCTCTCATATGCTGAAGATAATCTTCATACCAGGCTGCCAATTAAGCAGTTATTTTGTTCTGGAGAATTTCTAATGCATACTAGGTAGAATTTTGTGCTGGTACTGAACTTTAAAACAGCTATATCTAACAGAGCATACTGCCCCAACTCAGCTACAGTCTGATCTTCATTTCCTATAGCATTTGTTTAGTATTTCAGTTTACCGTGTTGGTCTCAAAACGGTAGTATCTACAGGCACGCTTCAGAAACTAGGTGTAGACCAAGATGAACCTTGAAACCATAGATCTTGGCAAATATGGTAAGATCTTTTACCCTTGTCTTAGGGTAAGAGGGTGTATTATAAATTTTAATATACTGCAGAGTGTATGGTTTGTAAATGGACAGCTATTGCTGCTGTCTAGATAAAAGTTGAATGCAGTAATTAAAACAAGTGGATCCCTCTGTCAGCCAGTTCTGAGATAGTGGGAGCTAACAGGGAATATCTTATATAGGAAATTATACTCTTGCACTAATAAAATGTAAGGTATGCTGTAATGTAGTTTGTAATGTGAAACTGTCTCCTGCTTGATTAATGGTGTGTGTTCAATGGAGGATGCTGAAAAATCTTCGAGTGGGCCATCTCCCTAAATGCACTGCATTTTATGCATAGCATTAATCTGTAAACTGATCAGTTAAGTTGAACCTTTGTATTTTAAATATAACAAAAGAATGAGTCCTTGCATATCACCAGCTTGCAGAGAAACAAGCTACTGAAGTGATGTGCTTACTAAAACCTGATTTTTCTTTTTTCTAGTATTTTTAGTTCTTGAGCAGGATAAACCAATGCAATATGCAAAGCCATGCAGAAAAGAGTATGAATCTTGGTTTGAAATGCAGTCTGTAGGGGAGAGTGGATGGTTAATGCTTTTGATGGAAATCAAACATGAATAGGGATATTGAGGATGAACAGTGAAGCACTGTGCTCCAGGACAGGCTCAGTCAGACTGTCAAGTTACCAACAATTAACTCTATTTTCAGCTTGTGGCCTACATTTAGTTTTAACTTTTAGTTCACCATTTCCCAAGTACTAAAACTGCAACCAGATAGGAAGAGAGCTGTCAGTAGCTGAGTGTTGGCAGAAACAAGGGCAAGTTGAGAATGCATTTCCTTTAACGTATAAGATGTGTCAGTTGTTATTTCTAAGATATATGCTGGAATGAACAACGTATATACTGCTCTTACCTTAGCAAGCCAGGTAGAAAATACTTTGGAGCCTGCTTAGAAAAATTGCCTGAGGATTTCAAGTCTGGAAAAAAAAAAATACATCCATGATGGAGACACTCCCACCACCATTTTCTTGCATTAAGATTTTTGTACTCATCCTTTACAGGATCTCAGAAAAGTCTGCAGAAAAGTTTTCTATGGCATACAAGAACCTTGAAGAGCTAGAGTCAAGCCAAATTCACTGGAAATGCTTAGAAGACTGAGGTCTGTCTTCCTGTGTATATCTTGCTGAAAGCTGTTGCTGCTGCCAGACAAGCTTTTGTCTGAACTGTTTGAGCTCAGTCTGCTGCTGAGCAGCCTACTAAGAGGAAATGGTTATGATGGTCAATAGATAGCTGTGTGATAGAAGCTGGGCAATTAACTATTAGCACACACAAATAGCTATGGCTTTATTTGTTAACTACCTTTCCCTAGGACTTTCAATATTAATGTGCTAAATGTATTAAACTTGTCTAAGTTGCAAATGCCAATTGTTCTGGGAGGTGAAAGATTCAGTTCAGTATGACTGTACAGCTACTAAAATCACAGTAGAGGCAAAGGAAAGCAAGTTGGTTGGTTGATGATTTAATGCTGTTCTTGAGGAGCTGTTACTCTATTTCAACCAGTCCTTTACTAAACAGAATGTATACTATTCGGAGTAAAAAGTATGTATCCTAACATCAGTTTGTTTCTTTGCAACTTTTAAGTGGTGTATGTTTGTTGTAATCCCTTAAGCAGATCTTCAGCCCAGCACTGTCTAAAATAATACTCTAACCTTCTGTTCACATGTTTCTATAATCATACGTTGTATGTCAGCCTTTTTCACAAGGGAACCATTTTCTGCCTTATGCTACTGTAATTATAAGTCTGATGTGTCTGTACTTGCCCTGGGCTTTTGTCATGGGCTCTGGATAATGCTTTGATAATATGACTAAGCAAGCGGCTAAGAGCCCGTATGTGCTGTAGCGTGTAATGTTTTGGAAACTATTCTTAATGATGCAGGATTGAAAGATGGCTCTTGCTGTCATCTAAGTGCATGTTACAGCTATTGGTTAGATCCCCTCAACATTAAAACTACTCCCTTCTCAATCCCATAAAAAGAGCGTTTCAAATGTTTCCCCCTCCAGCTGTTTTCACTGGTAGTTGGCATTTACTAATGTACATTTTGCCGGGGTCAGCCCTCCTCCTCTGTTCAGGCCCGGCCATACCCTACACCACGGCGGCCTCAGCCCCCACTGGCGGCAGAAGGGCTGCCACCTCTCCCCCGGAGCAGCTGAGCAAACCTCTTACCTGGCAAACACTTCTCCCACCCTCCTGGCCATGCATGTTATTTTCTCACCCAGCCGCAGCCCAGGGGCCAGGGCACCCTTGGTGTGCATTTCTTTCTTGTTTAAGGGTTCGTCCTTTACAAAGGGCTGAGTTGTCTGAACCAACACCCAATCCTGGAAGACTGAGCAAGGGTGGTCCTGGACGAGCAAGACCCCTACCTACTGTCAAGGAACTCCATCTGCTTCTTAAAATATTATTCTATTATTTTGCAGGGTTTCACACCATCTTGGGAAGATGATGTGTGTGTTGCCCCAGAGCGTGTGCTTTTCCCTCCGTGCAGTGGGGGTATGTTTCCGCCTCTGTGGAGGTACGACTGTTCCTGGCAGCCCGCCTGCCTCTGGCCTCTCCCCTGCCTCCCTCCCGGCTCCGGGCTGCGGAGAGAAGCGAAATGACCGAGGCCGGTGTGAGCGGTGCCCCGGTCTCGGCCGGGTGCGTCCCGGCTCCTGTGGGCGCCCAGCCCCGGCGGCCCGCAAGCACCGCCCCGGCGGGCGGTACGACGGGCGGTGCCGCCCGGCCGCTCNCCTCCCGGGGGTGTGCGTGGGTGGTGGGAGCCCCCGGTTCCCCGCTGTGGCGGTGGGGTGCAGTGGCTCGGCCGCGGGAGAGGAGGTCTGTCTGTCAGCCAGTCTGTCCTTCCGTCCAGCGCGCTGTAATTACAGTCAGCGCGGCGGGCACGCGAGTCTCCGGTGTCTCCTGCTCGTCGGCGGACAATGCCTCAGACAAACGAGCCTGATGAATATTAAAGTGAGACAGGTTTCCACTTCCCTTCGTGCTGTCAAGTTGGCGAAGGCGTGGGAGGCGGTCAGGGACAGCAGCTCTTAATTACACTGCAGCCCGGCCAGCTCGCCTGTCCCTGCCGCGGCCGCTCCTCGCACCGGCCTCGGCTTCGCCCTGGGTGTTGTAGGCGCTGCCGCTGCCCCTTCACCGGTTGTGGTGCCTTTCCAGGGCTTGTTGGGAGGGTGTCTTTTCTAATAGTAGTCCTCCGGGTCTGTCATCTCGTTGTCTTTTGTTTCAGAAGGACTCAATGCTGTGTAATTTCAGTTGAAACACAAGAGTGAAAAGTCAAACAAGCAATATGAAAAAACTCAAACCACCCAAGCCTAAACACCCTCCTCCCAGCCCTAGCCAAAAAAAAATTATCAAAAAAATCAGTAAGACAGTCAAGATAGCATGGTAGAAATATTTTTCATTAGTTATTACTAGCCTTCTGGTGACTAGCAGTATCATGTCAGTAGATCTGTGCAAATTGAATTACTCATCTTTCTCAGGAAGAGTGGATGTCGCACACTTTGGAGCTTTGGGTCATAAGTTCTCACAAGGTTAAAAGATGCCAAAGTGAATAGCCTGATATCCATATTACTTTTTGCTTTTCTTCTCCATCTTCCTGCATGAAACTTTATGTTATTGCATCACCTAATATTGCTTGTGTCAGCTCTCCCAGCTTGCCTCCCAAATCCTTGCACATTTTATATGTGCACTAAAATTCTGTTGTGCTGGGTATTGTATCAACATTGTCAAAAGATGCCCTGCTCTCTCTCTGTTTCTGGACAAAGGGTGAGATAGAGTGGGTGTAAAGAGGGTAAACAAGGAGCATGAGTTTCAGATCCTGACTGCCTGACAGGCAGGGTTTGTATGTGTGCCATAAAGCCAGGAAAAATTCCAAGAGGGCATTTGAAAGAAAGGGGAAGTCGCTTTACAGTGTTTACAGAGTACCTTAAGAGTGTTAGCTAGTGTGGCAAAAGCGCAAGAGTGACCGGCCTTTGTGTCTAATCATTGCCGGAATAGAAGCCGAAGTAAATACTTCTGTGATGTGGGGACAAATGCTGAGTCTTTCAAGACCATACAATATGTTAGAGAATGAGAAGCCTGTGGAAAAAAGTAAGGTCAGAAACCTGACTAAAGCCATGCACTAGAAGAAAGATCTTTGCAAAAACTTCCTAAATCGGAAAAGAAGATCAAATTTGTAAAGGAAGATCAAAAGTATAAATTCTCAAACAAGAAATACTGTAACATTTGAGCTATAAAGTGAATCTAGCTGATGACTCTAGAATAGATCTGCATTACCACAGTTTTGGAAAGATAAAATCTATTGGTGCTGAACTTCCTGCTCTTACCTGGGAGAGTTGGCTTTTATTGATGCTGTGCAGGTAAAACTTCAAAGGCCAGTGATGACTAAAACCCACACTCAGGTTTCTTGACTAGGTAATAACCAAAACAACAGCTGATATTTTATTTTATTTATTAATGTAGGACTTTGAGCCAGAATACTAAGGGAACCAGATTCACTGTTCCTTGGTGGATCCTTGCGGTCTTGAACTACTGCATTTGTCTGAAATGTACCAGTACCAGCTATGTGGAGCTGCTTACTGTAGGTAGTGTGAGTGTGGGATGGGTGTACAGGGAACTAAAGCTTGCTTTTTAAACTTGAAATATTAAACAACATTTTTCTAAAGTTAAAATACTTCAAGCATTTGCACTAAATGAGCCAAAATCAGTTGACGAGACTGTGCTTTTAAAGGAGCTCTAAGGAGGGGCTCACTTTGCTTGCTGTTATTAATCACAGTGATATTTATGATGTGGTGTTTGCAAGAAACAGTGCTCTTCAGTACTGTGACTTAATATAAAAACTGTCATTGTACGATGCCAATAAAGGAGTGTGGAGTGTTCATAAAAAGCTGATTCTGTGGTGCTTTTTGCACAAAACGATACAGAACCGAGTCACAGGCAGTGGCACCTGCTTTTGTAACGGCAGCAAGGAGTGCTCCCTGTGCTCGGGTTGCTTCACTGTTTTCAGCGTTTGTGTTTTGTGTCTTGCTCTGTTCCCAAGACTGATAGCAGAGAGGCCCCGGATAGTCAGTTTTGTCTTTCTACATGAAAATGTGATTCTGCATGAAAATAGAATCCTGTTTCAGCTGAATTACCCCATTGAAAACTTGCTGCGGGATTCTGCTCTGCTCCTCCAGGAAGATGCCTGAGATGTGCCACCGTGGCTAAAGCTAAATGCTGGGGGAAGCCGGGATGACTTGCAGTTTTGAGAAGCGCTGGTACAGGGCTCGGAGAGATGGTGAATGGGTGCGCTCCCTCTCCACACTGTAGAGCTCAGCACGTCATCTTTACCTTCCCTCCCTCTTCTCTCTGGGCATGAGAAGAATCTGTGGCCGGAATGAAGGAAGCCGTTCTGCTCCCCGCGGCCCCCTGCTGCCCTTCTCTCCCGTGCCCACTGTCTTTCTTTCCCGGCTAACCAAGCCTGTTTGCCTTGCAAAGCTGTGTTGTGTAATCTAGCACGAGAGATGGGGATGGTGATGCTGCACCTGCAGTGATTAAGGGATGTCTTACAACTGTGTGATAAAGCATGTATTTCTATTAATAATTTTGAATTGTGCTCTGTGGAGATCATTAGGTTTGTATAGGGAAGAAGTTGGAAATTGGAATGTGCTCATTTTGTGCGACCTGGGTTCTGCACACACTATGCATGTCATTCCTTATACAGTTTCAAATTACATGAGCTCATGCATTTTTAAAAACCTTCCTGGTACATTAAAAACATGTGGTTGACATTTCCTAACCTCTGTGGCCTTCTCTATGTGACAGAAGTGTTTTCAGCACAGTTTTGTGCATTTGATGCTGTAGCAGCTAAAAGCTCTACCAAGATGAAGGCTCTGTTTTGATAGCTGCAATACAAAACCTTACTAAAATTCTCTGCCTGCAGGAATGACTAGCCTAAAGATTTATTGACTGGCCTTTGAACTAGAAGTATATATTCTTAATGCTTGTGACCCAAAGACTGCATTGTAGCATTCAGCAGCTGGAAGAACACAGCCAGACATTGTACTTCTCACTTTGTATGTTCTTAGCCACAAAACTAAGTGTTGTCCTTTTACCCTGCTCCCTTGTACTAGTCATGGTTGCTGATGAAATCCCACAGGGGCAGATTCCTTGGTGCATCTTTTGAAAGCTTGAGCCTGGCTGCTTAGTTGATCAGTTCTCTTTTGTGCTAGAGCTGTCTGTCTGAACTTGCAAAGAGGTGGCTACAGCTTATGAGCTACTTGATTAATTTCACTAGATATTAATTCCAAACCCAACAATACTTTTAAATACTAAAATTTATGTGCTTACCAAATTATTTAATGAAACATGCCCCCACAAGAAACCTTTTTGTTACTTTTAGAGAAGGAATCAGTTTTTACATATCTGCAAACAAGAATGTTTCAGTCTTTTACCTCCAGGCAAGCTCTTTTAAATGTCCACTGTATATGCTAATCGATCTAAAATATTTTAAATATCACATGGAGTTTGTTAAGGGAGAACTTTCCAGTTCCAGAGGCATGTACTTGAGATAATGGTTTTTTTTTTTCCTTTTATAGCAACTTTCAAAGGGAGATAGTGGCTTTGAGAATGTGGAGCTGGGTGTCATAGGAAAGAAAAAGAAAATTCCAAGGAGGGTTATTCATTTTGCAAGTGGAGAAACAATGGAAGAATACAGCACAGATGAAGAGGAAGATGAACAAGAGAAAAAAGACCTGTTGCCACCTGTAGATCCTGTAGGTATTTTACTTGATAAATTGCTACTTCTGGTTTACTGGGTAACTTATCAACATTTTATACTTTATTTTTTCTGTCATAAATCTGATACAGTCTTTAGTATTATAAATTCTAGTAACTTGATTGGCTTAAGGGACTCAGAAATCTGTGAAAAGTATTCTCAGGAAGTTTTGTCCTGGAGTTCTCTTCCACTAAAGTAGCCTTATTAATTAGAAATTGGTTTAATTTCTTCACAGTTCTAGTTTGTCTTCTCCAGCACTTCTCTTTCTAATAATATTTGCCTGGTATCTCCTTGATTTGTACTGTTGTTTAAAAAAAGAATTGCAGGAGAGACATTTTTTTCCTTTATGTTTGTTGACAGTGGAGAGTTAAACCTGTAGTTTAGGGTTACCATACCAACAATTTGATGTAATTAAAAGAGTATAGGAGGAAAAGAAACAGATGACTTGCAGAAATAAAGGAAAACTGGTGTAACTCATGATATATAAAAACCAGATTTTAAAGGACCTGCCTGGTCCCTGTAGGTAATGTTCATCTGCCTCGTAAGCTATTGAGATGTTGCTCAGCCTGTGAATGGAGTTTCCTTTTATTGGTCCAAATTCAAGTGAAGTCTCAACAATTAAAACCAGTCGTGTGCATTGTAGCTGCTAGAATGCATTTTCCTTTTTGTCAATGATTTTGGATCTATACCTAGAGGTAAAATGAAATAAATAATCTGTTTTATTCTGTTGGCCTGTCTGATAAACTGTTTTGTAGTAATAGTGTGATTGTAAAGCTTACAGCCACGTGTGCCAGCACCAGCGGCAGCTGCTCCCCACCCTCTGGCAGTCAGTCCCAGAGAAGATCCACATCCTGCTCTTCCTCTCTCCACATGCCCAGTCTCATGTTTCTTGTATGACAACCCCAGAAACTGGTGTCCCAAGCACCTCTTTCCTTACCCTTGTACAACAATCCTTGCCCCAATAAATTGAGTCTGCAGTCCTATTCCATGCCTGCTGGTGGAGCTCTCTTCTTGGCCCTCTCTGCATTTGGGTGCCTGCACTGAGGTGTAGACTCCCAGGCTGGCTGGGTCCTTTCTGATGTGCTGGAGTGTGGTCAGGCAGCCAGGAGCTTTGTGCAGCAGCTCGTCCTGCCTGGTTGCACACTGGAGGCGGGCACTGGTGCAGAGCTGCTTGTTCCCACACTTCATTGAAGAGTCCTTGCATGCGCAGAAAACAGTGCCCTGCATTCTCCTCGACATTGCTGTTGAAATGACTCCTGCACCATTGTTTGGGAATCCATAATTAAGAAATGTTGTGGTTGAGGCTTTCTATTTACTCTACAGTAGTAGGCCCTGTATTTATTAATATGTGTATCCATCCTGGGAGAGCTTGGCTTTCTTGAAGGGACTGAAGGGTTTGACTTTCTGCTTATGCTCTTCTGAAGAAGTGGTGAACCATAAGAGGTTTGCTTTAACTGTCAAGCGATACCTCTTTTCCCCTCTGTAAAATGAATTTATCTTGAAGAAGAAAAAAGGTGGGTTGAGGACTAAGCTCCAGTGAGACTATGGGAATTTAGCTGAGATTTGGGTTCCTAATTACTCACAGGTTAAACTGTTGCATCGCGTTTTGCATGGATTGATGGCAGTGCTCTCTTTCTTGGTAGGCAGTTCTTGTATACAACAAAAAATAACATTAGCCTGATAGCAGGTAGGATATTACCAGTGTAAAATACACATGAAGTTTATAGTTGGAAAAGAAATGTATTGTAGTCACAAGCAATGAGTAAGATGTTAAGCTGCCTTGCTGGGTACTACAGTGTTTTTTTCCTCCTTAAGGATCTTTTCAAAGAAAAGCAAGAAGTGTGAAACTTACTGACTATTATGGTAATGTTCAGGTATCTTCAGAGTGAGGTCTGTTCCCCACTAGGCAGTCATGTCAGATATCTGTGAATGTCTGAGAGATTTTTTTTCCCAATTATAATGAGCAGGGAACGAGATGTGTGTAATTTTTTGTGCCATTTTCTGACAGTAGAAGAGTTCCATGGTGGTGCAGCGATGGAAGACTCAGGAGCCTTGGTGTAGGTGTTGCAAGGGCAGAGACGTGCACACTGCTGTGCAAATGGACACTTAACTAAAGAGCCCTCAAGCGTGCACAACAGCCAGGAATGCTGCGTGATTGTTCCCCTCCTTTCCTAGTACAGATTTCTTTCCTGAATACCAGAAAGTATATTGTATGGTGGAGTTAAGATTGCGTTATTCTCCTTTCATAGTTTATTAAATCCTTAATTTTGAATACACTTTTTAATAAAAGGACCCCCCAAACCAGAGTACTTTATTGTGGAGCACACTATGCCTTATTATGTATTGCTTTTTACCTCGGACAGAGTGAACTTGATTAGAGCAGGGGTTGCCATTAAGTGAGGTTTACTTTATCTCCTGCATGCTTCATGTATCCCAGCTGAGCCAGACAATTGAAGAAATGTTAGTCCAAGCTGAGCTTTGATGTTTTAGCCAACCGCTGCTTTTAAAATGTTTTTATTGTAGGATTTCTATAAAAGCAATTAAATAGTCTGTTTGCTGAGACCAGCATGTCTAAAACTTGTTATCTCAGTTGGGATACAAAAAAGTATGTTGCAAGTAATAGCTGTTTCTGGACCAGTTTATTTTTAGAAAAAGCACATTTAATATTTTGAATAGAAACTTTCTATCATGAAATTTCAAAGCTCTGCTGGTATTAGCATCCTGGAAGCTTTTGAATGAGTTTAAGGGAAACAAATATTTTGCTGTGTTGTAAAGAAATGTCTTCAGTAAATACCTTGGTTTAATTGTGTTTTAGAGCTTAGCAGGTAATGACAATGTGTTTCTTACTAAGCAAAGTAGTATGTATATATCCTAGTAATACCATAACCAGAGCACTTGGTGTGGTGGATTCCTATTACTCATAACAAAACAAATTCTCAAAAAGAACTGGGTTTTAAATTTTCTTTGAAACAACTTCTGGTGCTTCTATGGGTCAGCACTCAGTTCATTAACATTGTTGGACTGGGCTGTCCATTCTGTTATGTTTTGTATTTTTTAATCTAGAACATAGGATATTATTTTTTAGATAATAGCATTTGGTATTATCTGAATGTTCTCACACTGAAATTTAAATGCTTTAATAGCATAAATGTATTTTTGAGTCGTCTGTCCTAAAATGTAGACGTTTGCACTCTATATGTAAATTTTCTTTTGCTTTTGTCCACCAAAACTTTATTTTGTATTAATTAAGAAGATAATCCTTCGGTTTATCCCTGGAGGGACACTTGGTGGTGCAGCACTTTGCTGCATTCACCTATTAGATGAGTAGGCAGAAAGTGGAGTGTAAGTCTTCACAGAGGAGCTGTAAGCACATGACTGTTGGTGTGATAACCTTAGAATTCATCCCGAGAAGACATCTGCAACAAAGCTCCAGGAGAGATTTAATTTTATTAACCTTCAGTGCTCAGAAAGATTGAAACACATCCTTGCAGGAAGGTTATCTTGATATCCTGTAGTTAAAAAGGGCCTTAACTTCAAATAGCAAAAAGTCCTCTCTTGAGGACCATCTTTTCTTCAAGAATTTGGGGATGAAGGAGAAAAATAGTCACTGACCAAGTAATAACTACTCATAATATAGTAGAAGCTCTTGATGGAGAATGGTATGTGTGTTCCTGATCTTGTTTTCACTGGCTTGTCTTAGATGCCACAGTTTTTTACATGGTGCATACACTAAAGAACCTATTATAGCAATGAACAGTCAAGGATTAAACTAATTAAAAATGTATCTTGGCACGGTAAGCAATGAAAAAGTATCTATTTGGTGGTGTATATTAACTACTGAATACAGGATTTTGTTTTTTCCTAAATCAGGAAATAATTCTTTTTCTCATTTTGCCATTTTCTCTGACAAAAAGAAAGGAAAATTTAAGTGTTATTAGGGCTGAAATCTGCCCCCAAAATATATATATATGTGGATTGTTTAGGAACATGGTGCACTCAGAAATTCAAGGGAATATGTGTGCTCCCTTCAGCAGCCCCATAGTAGGACACAAAATCTTGTTCTGTTATTGAACCAGAGGCCCCTTGGTTTTATCAGTGATTGAATCCATTATGTTCATTCCTATTTAAATTTAAATTGTACATTAAGATTTTTTGTCAATGTCCAAACCATTGTATTTTCCATTTTAACAATAAAATATAGTCAGGATAGCTGAATAATGTAATTAAACGTTGTAGAAACGTATACTAAAGAGATGGATTGCAAGAGAAATACAGTAAACCAGTGTACTGTGTTTCATACTGTCCTTTGTTCCCAGTCAAGAAATACAGTATTGCTGTGTCCTTGAGTTGATTCAAGACTGAACATTAAGGCTTCTCTGGCTGGCCAAAGGAAGCTGAAATACAATATCTGGATATGTGGTTCTGCAGGTCTGTAGGACCTGACTTGGGTATGGTTTTCCAGTTTCCAGCTCAGTGCATTAAAGCTACTTCACAGGCAAGGATTAATTTGATTAATTTGTACTGAGCCATTGCTTAACAGCCCTGTTCATGTCACTCGAACGGTTCCGGTTTCCCTCGTACCAGTTCTTGCCTCGCATCTGCCATTTCTGCTTCCATCTCCCAGGTGCTCTGGGAAGGCACCCAAATTTACCCTGAGGAGATAAAGGGGGAATGTGTGGGAGAAAAAGGTGATTTCTTGGATGCGTTCCCTTGTTCCTGGTTGTTCCTGGTGGTTTACTCTCCAAGCCATCTCCTTTCTCCTGTTGAATTTCTGTGAAGTAGCCTCTCCCATGACTTTATATTGCCTTTTGAGACACTGGAAGGAAAGTTACCTTTTAAATTGAGGGGTCTAGCAAAGGGGTCTTGCTTGTCAGGGATGAGGAAGTGTCTGGTTGGGCTTTGTCAAAAAGCAGAGGTTCCCATGAAGCTCAACTTAGAAATGCTTCTAATGTACCAAACTGATTTTTAACTGTGGTGGGGGAAGAGTAGAAATAGAACCTCTGTGTCTGCTGAGCCTCAACTGTTACCCATGTTTGTGTTACCACAAACTTGTTAGAATGTTCTGGGTCCGAGTTACTTCTGTCACATTGAAGTTCAGCTTTGTCTTTTCACTCTGAAATGTTATGGGGGCTCTTGTAGCTTCTTTCTTACAGCACACAGCAGGCCCTTGCTTATCCTGTGCCCTGCGTGAATGCTTTTTAACCCTGTCACCTCATCATGAAGGATTGTACAGAGCCCTGTCAGTGCCATTATTTGCACCTGTGGCAAGAAGCTTTTCCAGCACTTTTTTTGACTTCTTCAACTGAACAAACTCCTCGTTAGCCTCTCTGCCAACTGAGCACATAATCAGTGAGCTGGAGGTGCTTTTGTGTGAGCAGGATAGCAGCTGGTTTTGCTTACACTTTTACCTTGGCAGGACATTTTCCATATCCACTGCCAAAAATATATAGCATCTGGCTTTTTGTCAGCCTGCCCAACTTGAGTTTCTGGCTTGATGGACAATTTCTTGCTGCACTGATTTGTAGAGACTATGCTTGGAAAGCACCGAAGTCTGGTAGCTTGTGTACATGCATACTGAGGCCATACCAGCTAGTTTCTGTAGCTGTATTATTTACAATAATATTGGTTGTTCCAGTACAGATACCTATTAAATAAGATCATAGGAAAAGGTTACTACCAAACAGTTCTTAATAGCAAGTTATAAATACTTATGTAACTGAGTAGAGCTAATGTGTTTTAATTAATAAAAGCTGACACTTTTAATTGCTACTTTCCAGAAGAAAAGTACTTCTACAGAGATCTTTTCTGGGGGGAAATACGTAACAAAGAGCTCGCCTGAATACAACAGCCTGTTAACTATAAACATGTTTTAGTTCACTATGAAAGTTGAATTTGCCTTTTCACAAAAATGAAAGCCTACAATTTTTTTCCCCATTAGCTTGGAATCTGCTTTTCCCCTTTTCCTTTTTATTACATGGTTTGGTTTGATTTTTTTTTAAACAGATACAGTCTCTTCCCTTGATGAAAAGCATAGCCTGTGCATGCCCATTATTTTATAATTAATTTAATAATAAACCCTTAATTTACAATGTGTATATCTATCTATCTATCTGTCTGTCTATCTATCTATCTATCTGTCTATCTATATCTGACTTTGTCTGGAGGCTGCAGTATTTTTGCTGTAGCTGTGAATACACCACAGTCATGCAAAGAGCAGTTCCCCTTCTTTGTCTTCCTGGCCAGCCCTTCCTAAAGAGTCTGTATCCCTCCATGGCAGAACTGAGTCCATTCACTGCATCCCTGGGATCCTGACGAGATCCTACCCCTGCAGCTGCACACAGATCTCCAATTCTTCATGGTTATGTCCCATGTTATGTGCCCTGGTGTGCAGGCTCCTCAGAGAGACTTCCTTACTCACATGCAAATGCTTGAGGTGACCCCACTTGAGCCCTGTTTTATTCATCTTGTGTCCCTCGTGGTTCACCTCACCCCTGGCGCTTTGCTTGGCAGCCTCTCCATTGTTCCCTCAGAGCTGTGGTAACTCTCCCCCTCCCTCAGGGCTCCTGGTTTTGTTTTCAGGTGCAGTTTAAAGGGATAATTCCTATCTGGTTGTAAATGATTGAAAGCAGCCTCTTCCTCAGAGGTTTGAAGGTTTGGTTTGATTTTAAACAGTCATTTGCAGTTCTCTCATTATTGTAATGAGGGACTACTTTGTTACCACACTTCTCCTCTTGGCCTGATGGAATTCAGAACGTTGTGGAGAGCTTTTTCTTGTCAGGGATTGAGTTGGCTGCTTGTCATTTCCCAAGTCTAGGAGCGGGAAACAAAAAGCAGTGAAAGAAATTTTCCCAGAGGTGAACCATGGCTGTATTTATATCTTATTATGATACTTTTCTTCATTTGTCTGGTCTACACTTATCTTAAAGCAAAAATATTGTAGTGACTGGAAAACAGAAAGCATTGGATGTCTTTCTTCTCCAGCCGTTTTTAGGTTTTGCATGTGTTATTTTGTGCCATGAACATTCAGCTGTACGTATTCATACTACTCTTGTTCCTGCAGACAACACTCACGTGGGGACCCTACTTGTGGTTTCACATGCTGCGAGTTGCCACATCAACCTTATCAGGTATTGCTTTATTTAATTCTTGGGTAAACCAGAAAGGGAATATTGAAAGTCACAAACTCATGTTGACAGACTGTAAATCGTCTTTGGGTTCTTCTAGATGCTGTTTTTTCAGAAGTATGAATCAAACTGTATTTAATCTGTGGAGACATACTCTCTTGCCTTAGGCACTTAAAATTTTTTTTTACTTTCAATCAACAACTCTTGCATGGAAGAATGACCAGAAAATACCCTTTTGATGAACAGTTTTCCCCTTTTTCTTCATATGGAGATAGGTTGGTGTTGGCAAGAGAATGTATCAGCTTTCTGTTAGGTTTTGTATGGAACCATTTTGTGTGATGTTACCTGAAAAGAATGCTGGCTGGTGTAACTAAACTGAGTTTTTCTGAAGACAACTAGAAATTATCCCAAGAACACATTAGTTGTGTGCTGTACAATGAACTTCTGAGGTTACAAAATAAACAGGACTATTGTCAAGGGTCTTAAACTCACCGCACAGAAATTTATTTGACTCATGGACCTTTTAGAATTTTGCCAAGTTTTAAAAATGCTTGTCATAGTCTGTGTTCTTCCAAGGTGTAAAGTATCTTTATTGGGTTTTTTTCCACAAATATTATGGAGTTTCTGTCACTGTGCACATAATTTTAAATATTTTAAAATTTTTTGGCAGTCTGTTGTATTAGTTAACCTATCCTTATTTTTAGAAACACTTTTTCTCTAATGTACAGTGTAATTGTATTCCATGACGCATCTGTTCTTCATACGCAAGGGTAGATATTGCTTTCCTTTTTTCAGAAGTCCTTTATGAATTTGAAGATCAGTCCTTTCTTCTTCGCACTTCAGTTTTGGCTCTTACATTTGTAATTTGAACTGGTCTTCTGCACAATGCTTGGGATGCCAGGATATCTATAAAATTGGTTACTGTGAATGTTCATTGAAGCAGCCAGTTGCTAACTTCTAACTTTTTTTCTCTGAAGATGACTAACTCATTTGCATCCTTGGGGCAGATTTACAATTTGAAGTGCAGTATATTTGACTTCTTGCTTGCCTTTATTCAACCAGTGCTGTAGCCATCACCACGGTAAAGAAACTGACTGACACAAGCTTCCCCCTGTTCCTTACTTCTGACAGTGCCCTACCCTTTTCAGCAAAGTAGCACTGAATGTAGCCTACAGCTTGAAAATTGAGACAGCTGAAACATAAATATTTTATTAATCCATTAGTATGCAACACAGAACATTGTTAAAACTGACTTGAAGTATGCTTGTATCAGTAAATACTGTCTAGTTTGTTAGTACCACTAGACTGAACTGCCAGTACAGTTGGTACCCATGTACTTTTGTCTAACCTTAATTTTCAGTCAAAGTTCAGCTCAAGGCTTACCCTTTAACTGATTCCTAGCAAAACAAACTTAGATCCAAAGCCGAAACTAGCAGAATTCAAACACTACCACCACGTATATTTTAATTGAATTTCATATTCTTCTCCTTTTGTTCATTCTTTATCCTAAAGAACAATTATTGGTATATTCAGCTAATAATTACCTATAAGGAGATTAACCTCAGAGATTTTTGTTTTATTTTGTGAGTGAAGTAGGACTACAGAAAACCATTCAGGAAAGGTGGTGATAATTTTTGTAGTAAAACTGTGTTTAAGAATTTTCTTCTAGATAGTAATCATATGTAAACCTCTCTTTATTTTTAGTGTGTGATTTCCTGGGAGAAAAGATTGCATCTGTTCTGGGGATAAGCACACCAAAATACCAATATGCCATTGATGAGTATTACAGAATGAAGAGAGAGGTATGTGTGTGACATAGGGTTCCTGCACTCCTTTTCTCCCAACTTGTCTTCCCTGGTATTCTAAAAAATAAAGTTTGTGTTCTAGCATTAAAATGAAGCTTTAGACCCTCAATTTCAGCTTGTCTCCAGTTTTCATTTGATGCATGATTAACACTTTTTTATCCATCAGCCTTTTCTCTCCAGCTCATCAGTCTTAGAAACAGGTGGGTCCTGACCTCTGCTCTGTTTCTCTTGTACAATGCATTTTCAAGTCAACACTGTGACAAAATTGGATGGACAGGTGATGAACACTGTAAAGAGGTGGTTGTTAGCAATACACTTTCCAACTCTAAAACTTGTTCAACACAGTGTCAAGGCTAAATTGAACACAAGTTACCATTTCTTCTAAAGCATAACTGGACAACACTGATAGGTAGCCAGTGCTTTAGGCAAAAAAACCTAACCCTTAAAAATCTTCATTTAGAAGAGATGGAAAACATATTTAAAGCTTTATTACATATTTTTTTTATTGAGAGCTGAAAAAGCTTTAGAGGAGGTAGACCTATCACTATTGCTGTTAACTAAAACTGCTTATCTAGATATGTGTCTTTTTTCTGTGTTTTTTAACACAGTTTAATGCTTCACTTTTGGTGATCTTTTTTCCATAATGGGATTTCTGGAATGTACCTCATCTTATGATCCAACTATGACTGTTTTCTAGTGGAACAAATGTCCTTGCCTTGTAATAGCAATTGGCATGCTCTTATGGAAAGACTTCAAGTTAATCTAAGTAAGTGGTAAATAGTAGCATATGAATCTGGTTATCTCTTTTTAGGAGGAAGAGGAGGAACAGGAAAACAAGATGTCAGAAGAAGCAGAAAGACAGCATCAGGAGCAGCAGAACAAGCCACAAGCTGAAGCTCCTGTCCAGACAGACCAGCCTGGAGCAACAGCACACTCTTCATTCGTGAATGTAAACTTTGAAAGTGAGGGAGACTGCCCGCCCATTGTGGAAAATAAACAGGATGTAGTTCCTGTCCCTCCTTAAGTGTAAAGCTCTGTATAATGTAGGAAATAAGAACTGTCAGGTGTCACAATCTGCCTGTAAGCAGGAAAAATAGGATTATACTTGTTCAGTGAAATACAACTCCTACCATTCTTATTGATCAGGAGAGAGCTAGGCGATGTCTGTTCAGTCTGTCTGCCTAACAAAGGCTGAGGCATTCTGCCAAATTGGCACTTCAGTTGAAATGAAAATTGCACTACAAACATTTGGTCTAAAATTGAATGTGTGAGCTAATTTCTGTATAAAGCAAGTAGAAATGTCTTTCATTTGAATTGCTGTGTCTCTTAACACCTATGGATTGCAGAGGCAGTGCTGTTTCCTACTTCTGAAAACCTGATTTGCACATTGTTTGCAACTTGGCTCTCTATGAATAGATTAATAGGAATTAATATCCTGTAACTCAAAAGTAATTATAATAGAGTCTTATTTCCCCTATTTATTGTCATTGTTGTATGCATGTATTTTTTTTCTGTTGTTAACACAAGAGAAAAATGTTAGATTTAATGTTAATTAGATTTAAGGGTCCACTGACTTTTTTTTTTTTTTAAAGTAAAAAAACTCCAACTTTCCAGGAGGCTATAAGCACCCTTAAGAACTTAGTAACAAGTACCAGCACTCTTGGAGGCTAATAGTGCTCAGCTGCTCCATTCAGTGCTGTAGCAAAGTTCAGAACTAACATCAGTGTAGGATGTTCTTGCTCTAAGCCCAAGAATTAAGAGACCCATGTGCTTAAATGAATGCTTTCAATGGTCCTGGGAAAGAAACTAAAGTCTTGCTAAATTATATTAAGTGCACTGGACACTATGTAGTACCAGTCTAGAACTATGAACTTTTTTGGACATCAATTACCCAAGTCTGTGTACTTAAGTAACCTAAACAAATGTGTTTAATGCTAAATTACCAGTAAAAGATGCGCCACTGCAGATAGTTTTCACCCTGTTAGCACAGAATACATAAATAACTAGAAACAACAAAACCAAACTTACGACTCTTTCCTTCTCTTAAATAATGTGTTGTGATACTGCACTTGCAACAACAGAAATTTTTGTCTAAATGAAGTGCAGGTAGCTCCACAGCAAATAGCAATTAAGGCTGTTGTACTGCACTGACTGTTGTACCTGCAGCTTGTAAAAGGTGAATGGTTTACTTTGCAACTCAGATGTCATTGCCCCAGTCATTTTCTGTGGACAGGTGGTGTAGGTAAAGGAGCAGAGAACCTGCACTAGTTACCATGTAAAACATAACTTCTGTCCTTGAGATTTCAAAAAAAAAAAATTTAAAAACAGTCTTCAGCGAAACTGGGTTGTTGGGTATCATGGCGTGTCCCTGGCCTTGCTCCCACTGCCAACCAAGGAGCCTGATGTAACACCACAGGCCAGGTAACCTGGCTCTGAGTTTCTGGAATTGTTACGTATTTCAGACGTCCCTCTGCCTGAACCAGTGTTCCTGTACAGCACAAACTCTTCCTCTCATCTGTCTGTGGCACTCCAGCACTACAGAAAATTTAAGGAGGAGGATTCAATCATCAGCTCTAGTCCATCTGTTTTGATACTCCATTCTTTGCCTCTTCTGAATTGTAAGACAGAGGGTGCTGACCACAGTGTAAAATCACTCCTTAGCCCTGAACATCTGCAAGGGAGAGCTTGGTTCAACACCTGGGGAATGCACAGAAAACCAGCTTGTTTTCTTATAGAGTTAAGAGTTCTCTTAAGAGTTCTTATAGCATCAAAGAAAGAAAACCTCACATAGCTTGAGTAATACCTTGACAGCTGAAGGATACTTTGCTTTTCTTCCAAGAAATTAATGTCAGTTGGTTTTTTTACCTCCTTTCCCTACTATTTGTTGCATAACAAATATTCTCACTGCCTTCTTTGTATAAAATACTGTATTACTCACTGTGCCTTAACTTAATCCTTCCTTTTTTGCAAACTTTATGAAAGTGGTTACTTTCATATTGGTTTAATTTTTCTGTAAATGCATTAATTGGTTATTTTATATTTAATATAATTTTTGAACTGGAAGTTGGCTATGGATTTTCCTTTAAAACTGTGTGGTCTTTGAAATTTTATGCCTGTACACAGGTGCGTGTGCCTGTTTACTGTTTTCATCTTTACTACGTCACACATCCTGGTTGAATATCCAGGCACCAGAATTCAAAATACCATTTTACCTCCACCCCTTCCTTAGACTCTCGTGTAGTACTCTGTGTTCAGCACTACCTCGAACTAATAAATAATGCAAACACTTCTGGCCTGAAGCTATTGTAATTCTGTCTGAAAGTTGAAACATTTCTATGGCTTTCTTAAGGATTAAGGGACTTTCACAGCTCTAACTACTGCTGTAGCTCAGTTGTACAATTAAGATAGATTACATAAAATACTTGCACAGGAGGTTAACTTGTTGAAAGCCTCTGTACAGCTGTTTGGATTAGTTTTAACTAGATCTAAAGCTAGTGCAGTTTTATTTCTGTTAATGAACCTCTTAAAAATTAGGTAACTGTTCAGTTAGTTCAGTAATTTACTTACCTGTTACACACTTAATGCTGGTCATGCATAGAAGAAAAAGGCCTAAATTCTTTACTTCTTACTGAAAACTTCTGCCTTCACAACAGAATGCTTAACAGTGCTGTCATTAGAGGAAGCCATACAGAATGGAGTGGGAGGCTTGGGCTGGCTGAGTGGATACAGGCCAGTGCTGAAGATACCAAGAACCGCATTCTTACTTTCAGGGTAAATTCACACTTAGAATAAGGTATTTAAATAAGAATAGGGCTTGGTACACGTGATAAAGTCCAAAAATATTTATTAAAAAACCAGGTAATTTTTGCCTCTTAAACAACACTTGCTTTTTTGGTTTCAGGAATTAGTTCTGTGATTCATGTATGTACCACATTTTATATCATATGTGGGGGCAAAGGAGGAAGGGAGAGAAGTAAAATGGAAGAGGAATTGATTCAGATAATGAATGTTTCCATCTTCCAACAGTTGGCCCATCAGATTGAGATCTCTCTATGGATACAGTCTGCTCCCATTCGAAGTCACGTATCATCAACATCAGCAGTGTTGTCACTATCGCTTGCCACAAGGACCTCTCTGTTCTCGTATGTCCAGAACCCATTCAGATCAATTAGAATGCTGGTAACAGTGTCTCCTTGACTGCTATTGATCAAGTCTTGAAGGGAGATTTTGTAAGGGTCCTTAGGCTTCACCATATCAAAGATTTCATCCTATGAAAGACAAGTCAAAATTGGGAGAAAAGCCCCCACACATTAATGAGCAGAATAATGGCTATTTCACATCATATACAGAATGATCTTTGGCTAACCAGTGCCACCCACACCAATTTACAAAAAGCAGCTGTTAAGCCCCAAAGCATTTAAGATACAAAGCACACTGACTGAGTGGCTACAGTTAGGAGCAGTGTCCTCAGCTCCCACATCTCAAGTAAGAATTTGCTTTTCTGGGGAGGCTTCAGCCTCAAAGTGGCAAAATGAAACTCAGTTCACTTGTATGAGCTAAGTTTTGTAGAAATTCTTGTACTTTTTTTAAGCTCTAGAACTGCTAAATATAAAGTAGGCAGTAATCAGTTTTATAGGCTGGTTTTTTTTAAGTCACCAGTCTGCCCCCCATCCCCCAAGGAATGATCCTCAGAACTGTAAAATGGACATAGCAAGTACCTTCAAGTGTAAGAAACAGCAACATGTATTTAACAGGTAGTTTGTCTATTATTAAGGAAACTACCAGAACATACTAGTTATTTTACAGAGCAACTGCTGACCAGAAAGGCATTTTCAAACCTATGAGTAGGACAAGTCCGCTCATTTCTACTACTCTGCAAGTAAATATACAGCAGCCTACAAATTATGACATAACATAATTAAATTATGAAATGCTTATTCAAAGATTTTACATAGTACTCCATTTGCCAAAGCTAACCTTGACATCCTGAAAAGAAACTGGTTCTTGTCCATGAATTTTCATTTGTTCCTGAATAGCCTAGAAAAAAGAGAAGTTAGGAATGGCTAGTGCAGTCTTATACTGACACAGGAAAGTTTTCTAATGCTTCTGCATCTTAAGCTGTATTGCCCTCTAACAAAGCATTCATGGTACAGCTTGCAATCACTTTTCTTCCACAGGTGAGGCAGGGGTGAGTTATGGCATTATCAATGATACACATCTCTAGGTTCACAGTTCTTAGTTAGTATGACATGAATCTCACTTTCATTATGACCAGTGTTTGAGCAATTTGCATATTATCCCTCAACACTCAGAACATCAGATATTAATACAGTCAAACTATAAGGTTACATTTTCTGACACAGTATGAAATATAGGCTAGGGAAAGAGAGAAGGAAAATGACCAATCAGCAGAAAGACAAATCAATTCTTTCAATGTGGTACTATTTAAACACCTGCATCACCAAACCTACATCTGCAAGTAACAACTATGAACAGAACTGTTTCACTAGCACAAGCTGCACAGCCTTGTCAGCACAGCTCTGCCAGCACAGCCTCTGTAGGTGCAGACCTATTCACACTTAATGCTAGCAGAAAAGCAATCATTCACAGAGTCAAGAGGAACTGTTCTGATTTTAAGGAAAACTTAGAACATTCCATGTCCAAAAGGAGACTTGCTACAATACAGAAATAAGGTGGATAGAAGATTATGCCTTGAGCAGGCCTGAATACTTTACTGACTAATGAAGTACGTACCTTGTTCTTCATCCTTTAAGCACACAACTAAGTACAATAACATTATCTATTTTTACAGTTACAATACAAAGATCCACATAAATTCGGAGTGCTTGTCCCTGTGATATCCCTATGGGGATCCTGTACATGAATAAAGCATCAAGCTCATAACTCAGCTGAAACCATCCATAGCACAAATACGATTTTACTGCATAGCACTTCCCAAGATATGTCAGGTATCTATTAGAAAAACAAGATGAAACAAAACACCTGCCCCCTTTCCAAACCAAAATCACCACTAGTTAGAAGGAAAAAAACCCAAAACAACAAAAACCCAATCACACAAACCACAGTTTGGAGGAAGATTTTACAATCTTAAGTTAATTTTAACAGCAACTAAAAAAAAATTAGGCTTAGTTTAAATCTATTTTGGAGGCAACAGGTAAAAATGCAGACTATGAAAAATGCAAGAAGCTTTTTGCAAGCAAAGCACTGAATGAAAAATCCTACAGCTGTACAGGCCTATCAGTACATTTCATTACCTTCATTTCTTTTACTGAATTTTAGGATTACACTTGAAATTAAAACCATGGGCAATAATCAATTAGAACAATCGTAACAATTTTAAATCGGTAATCATCACACAATTTTAGGACAATTTACATTTAAAAAACTCCCAAATCAACAGAAAATATTTTTCCTAACCAAAATCAAAACAGTTGATTTCAACTGCAGATGAACTACTGAAAATACCTTTTGAAATCTTTCCAATTTTTGTCTTTTTTAAAAAAATATTTTAAATCTTCTTAGAAGTCATTACTAGCCTGCCTGTGGCTATTGGTAATTTAAAGTGATTTCCTGCAGATCTGCATGCAGAAGCACATAGGCTGTAACACTATAAACACAGAAAATGGCCTACTTGTATAAAGAGACTTACCCTAAAGAAATAATTAAGGGAAAAGACATTCAGGTGTCCTTTGTTCTCTATATCAAGCAGTTTGAAAATATATTGCAGCGCTGCAGGCTCCTTTCTGTTTTCTAATGCAAGCACAAAGTCCAGGTAGGTTTTATAGTCCTAGAAGTAGATACAATCATGTTTATTACAGTCTTCTTTCTAAATCGATTTTGCAAGCAGGAACTCTATAATTGGCAGCTATTTCATTGTAGGGGATCAGTCTATTTTCTGAAAAAGACAACATGAAATAGAAAATGGCTGCTACCACTAATGTGCACAGGAAAGTTACTTTTTAATGACTGCTGCTAATGGGAAATCCTGCCATTTTAGAGGCAAAATAGCATTCCAAGCATAAATCCAAATAAATGTGCCATATATATGCTTTTAAACAATGTTTAATATATCTTTAAACTGCTGAACATACCCAACTAGTGAAGAAAAAACATATAAAATGTTTTCATTACGACAAATTAAATGTCTAGTGGCAGTAAGCCTACTGTTACCAAATAGTGAACTCTATGGCCAATTAAGTATATTATCTTTAGACCAGAGCCACTGGTTTGGCAAATTATGTGCTACAAACATTAGTTAACATCACAAATAAGTATCACACTTTTCTTTTTCATTAGTATTGATTCTTGGTTTCCCAATCAAGATACAGCTGTGACAAGGACAGAACTCCTACAGCCCTGTGTGTATAATAACCCTGTTTACCTGTAACACCTGACAGTTGTGTTGTCATTCAGAGGGAGCTCGACACACTGGAAAAACGGGCTTACAGCAGCCTCACCAAGTTGAACAGGGGGAATGCAAAATCCTGCATCTGGGGAGGAATAACCCCATGTACCTGTAGAGTTGGGGGCTGACCAGTCAGAAAGCAACAGGCCCTTGCAGCAAAGGCTGCTGACAGCACCCTCAGCTGCATTAGGAAACGCTTTGCTGGCAAGTTGAGGAAGGCGAGTGATCCTTCTCTACTCAGCACTGCTTACACTGCATCCAGGCACTGGGTCCTGCTCTGGTTTTCCCCCACAAGAGAGATGAACCTACTGTTGCAAGTCCAGAAGAGGACAACTAAGAGGGTCCCTCATGACCTCAATGACTATGTGATCCTAACAAAAAAATTGCTAAGGTGGCAAAAGGGCTGTATAGTGAATTTGTCACTTATCACTGTACACTCCAGTCATCTGAATGCAGACAAGAACAGTGGCTGAACATTAAGTAAACCTTCAAAACTATAGATATAAAGTTAAAGTTATTATAAAGTTATTATAAAAGTTATAGTATAAAGTTATTACTTTAAATTAGTTAGACTTCTCATTTTTCACAGCTATGGAAGGCTTACAATGAAAAACACAGTTGTCTTCACGAAGAAGTAGACAGCTTAGCTAACTTGCACTAATCTCAAGTGTGCCACTTGTCTTTGGTTCTCTTTAAAGCATTACGTTTAACTAAAAAGTACTGCTGCATCTATACATTTTTTCAACATACACTTTTTAATTGAATCTACAAGTGGCCTTACTCTAGCCTGTCTGGATTCTTTATCACCTCTGCTTTTTCAAACAAGCAATTTATTTTTAAGCCACTGCAATCACCTTGCTCTTAAGAAAATTAACTTTCTAATATGTTGCATGGTCATTTGTGTGCACAATGATAAACAAAAGTTACTTTACCTCAAGCTACTCTTTGTTTTTAAGATACTGATTATTAGACATTTCTCAACTCAGTAAGCCAAAGTTTTTATGCTGTGGACAAAGTGAAAATATGTGATTACCATTTCACCATCATAAGTTAAGCATTCCTGAAAGACACGATCTAAAAATATGTTGGTCAGAGTCCCTGTTCCATATCGGGACAGTTCTTCTTTGCTGAGCATGCCGTTGTGATCTTTATCAAGGTTTAAGTACTGACCTAGGGAGGAGATAAACAAAGCAAACCATAATATACCTCTGTCAGAAAAGAACTGTTTCAACAGAGAAAAATAAACATTGAAATGCTAAATTTTCTAATTTCCATAATAAAATCAACGCAGTCAAGTGAGAATATGCTAAATCCACAATAATACTCATAAAGCATCAGAAATAAGCACAGAATATGGAGGGAGAGGAAGTGGGATTCCCATAATGAGGTGTTAGTAGTTCTGATCTAAGTTAATAGCTGTGGATACTGAGAGAGGAGCAGAAGGCTAAGAGCATATTATTTTATTCAAATATGCTGTAAGCATGAAAAAAGAGATAAAGATGATGCAAAGGCATGAACAGAGCCAGAAGAGAAGGCTACAAAGGAATCTTGTACCTTGTGCAACAAGGTGACAGATTATAAAACCATGATAAAGAGCAACAGTGGAAAACCAAAACTATAAAGAAAGCCAGGAAGATACACTGAAGGGGTGGATATAGGATTTGAAAAGACGAGTTAGCAGGATTTAACATGACAAAAGCAGAGGAAAAATAGCAGTAATAATGTGACTAAGTCATACAAGAAAGAGGAGAAGAAAAGTGTTGACATATAAAGGAACCTACCATAAACTCTTAATGCAGAAGGAGCAGAAAACCAATTTGTTTCCTGACTTTCTTTAGAAAGTTCTTCATCCCTTAACTAAGAGAAACATAAAGTTAGAATTCAGAAATAGTAAATTAAAATACAATAGTATATGTTAGAGACCTTTACCTCCAGTAAATCATCCAGGAAGCTGCAAGCTAAAATATCCTGTATCTTTATCTTCCCTGCAGCAAGAAAAGGAGAATACATTTTAACAGTTGCTCAGCCAACGTATCCATTTGACTACTTTCATTTAGGTGCTTCTACTTAAGAAAGAAGTATTCAGAGCAGAAAAAAATGCCTTTTTAAAAAACCAAAGCTAAACAAAACCCACTTCTAACATCAAGGATAAGGCTCTAATTTCAGGGATAAAATAAAATAAAATGCCTTTTAAAATGACTGGACAAAACTAGCCTGATATTGGCAGGAGTTAACCTGAAGCCTTAAAAGCCAGAAAACTAGATTAAAATAAATGTGAGCGTTCAATGTCAACTCAAAATGTAAAATAAAAAATGCAAAGAAAGCATGCTTAAAACATTTGATGAAATAAGTCTCCTAAGTGACATGATATTGTTATATCTTCAAAACTACAGATGTGACACAAAGCTAAGGTAGCAGAATGCACTTCTGCTGGTGCAGCCCTGGCTGGTGCACAGACACTGTGCTCACAGCTGTGCAAAATAATGGCGTTGTAACTGCCACACACCCTCTCCACATGTTTGTAATTGCCTCTGTCAGAGGCTGCTGCCCACACAATTCTGACCTTTACAAGGGGCACAGCTGGACCTTGAGAACACACGCAGTTTGTGATTTAAATCGAGGGCGTACGAGGGAGCTACACCTGTAACAAGGATTATCAGCCCTAACTGCAGACCTTTTCTAGTGGGTCTACATGGTGCACACAGATTTAATCACAGGAAGAGCACATCACTGTAACCATTCCCAAGCATTTCCACAGCTCTGCAGACGTTCTGACAAGCAGTTGTGTTGTTGGTTGCTGTGTTTTCTATTCACCCTAAACACTTCTAAAATTAGCTACTGCTAATGGCTCATTATGATGAAACAGTATCTTATTTGTCAGTTTCTATGAGATAAATCTATAGTATACCTCAATTGATGGGTATCTCACAGAAATTCATTAGCTGTAAAAGTAGATTATTAGACCCACAATAATGAGTCGTGGTCTTCAGTGGAGATGAATCTTCGCTGCTGAACAAAAGCCTACGTGGACAACTACACATTACTTTCAAAACACAAGTAGCTTCAGTGGAAACATTTTAAGAGACCTGCCTGTTCTGAGAGGATCCAGAAAGAAGAAGAACTTTCTAACTGCTGTGCAGACATAGAAGGAGTAAAAAGATTTTTCTAAGCCATCCAGTTGTGGCAAAGTAGGGATGAGTTCCAAAATATAGTTTTCTAAATCCTGCAGAATTAAGAAAGAAAAAGCAAGCATTAAACACCACTATTGTTGCATCTTTGCTATATTCCTCCCTGGCTTTCAAGTGTATTTTAATAAAAAAGTAAACAGTCCTGAAACAATGCAGAAAAGAGCATGAAAGCAGGTAAAAAAGCTTCTGTCTCTGTGCAAGAAATCCCAGATCATATACATGCACATGTGATTCTAGGGCTGAAACAATCTATTAATAAAGTAGAATTTAACAAAGTACATGATATTTATATGTAGATATAAATGCATTCAACTGTACCTTTTTCAAATATCAACGCATAACTCCTGATTGGATTATCCCACTGCTGAATATTCTTTAATAAATCTTTTAAGGTGAGTGGTAACCAGGAAATTTTTATTTATTTGACAATATTACCTCCTGTTAGAACAGGAGAATAATTCACTGAAGAATAATTTGTGGTTTTTGTCATATCCTACTAAATCTAGTAAAGTGCTAATGAAATGAAATCTTTGTAGATACAATCCCTTTTTCAGAAAGTTACCTATAAATTTGAAAGGCTAGCGCCACTCTCACCACCAAATCTCTTGAATACATGAATTGCAATTCATCCAAACAAATGTGCCCACCCCAAATCTATGTTATGATATAAGCTTTTACAAGACAAGACTAGAAAAAAATTGGGATCTCTCTGCTGCTCTGTCATTTGATTAAAGAGAGACATTAAGTTAATCAAGAATTTACTTACTGATTCTCTGAGGTAGCCTTGTCCTGCCACATCATATAAACTGAGACCTATTCTTGTCTGATGAAGCCATACTGTGAAACAGAAAACAGAATTACAATGCAAGAAACCTACGGGGCTTTTGAGTTCTTGCCAAAATTTGAAGTTACTCTAGAGGCCGCAAGGCACAGTTGGATTTTAAGTGCCTCTTCCCATTTATCTGAGCTTTAAGCAAAGCCACATCATGTACTGCTTAGAAACACTGCTTCAGTCTCTAAAATTGTAAGAGTCACTTGCAATATACTATAAATATACACTTTATAAATACATTCTATTTGTAATATAAATATACACCATTGCCACGACTGCCTTATCAGATGTGAAAAATGGCTGAGAAGACACCACATTTTATTTGGTGTATTATAGAATCATAGAATGGCTAGGATTAGAAGCAATCTTAAAGATCACCTAGTTCCAACCTCTCCCTGCCATAAGCAGGGATGCCACCCACTAGATCAGATTGTTCAATCCAACCTGGCCTTGAACACTTCCAAGGATGGGGCATCCACAACCTCTCTGGACAACTTGTTCCAGTGCCTCACCACCCTCTGAGTAAAGTATTTCTCCTAGCATCCACTCTAAATGTCTCCTCTTTAATATAAAACTGTTTCCCCTTGTCCTGTCACTATCTCCCTGTGTAAGAAGTCGCCCACCCCTCCATTTATATGCTCCCTTTAAGTACTGAAAGTCCACAGTGAGGGCTCCCCCAGAGCCTTCTCTTCTCCAGGCTGGACAACCCCAACTCTCTCAGCCTGTGGTCATAGGAGAGGCTCACATCTTTCCTGTGCTGACTCCAGGTGGGGTCTCACGAGTCTCAGAGCAGAGAGGGAGAATCATCTCCCTTGATCTGCTGGCCACGCTTCTTTAGATGCAGCCCAGGCTTTCTGGGCTGCAAGCACACACAGTTGGCTATAAAGAATCATATGGATTTGTTCTCTCTCACTCAGAAATGTGCAGCAGTGCATTTTCACTGCATTAAACAGCTGTACAATACATATACACGTAGATTGCTACAACCCCTTGTATAGTACCAGACACTGCAGTACAGCCAAAGGTCGGGCCCTCACTTCTGAGCTACAAGAGGAGAATTAGAATCGCACAAGCATCTATTTTTGTAATGAGAAGGCACGTTAATTGGACAATCTACAGGACAATGTGCTTGAGGCCACTGTTAAAGCACTGTAACAGTGATGGAGTATAGATTAGGCATAAAAACTATTATTCACATACTCAACATTAAATTTAACTCCCATTTTATGAATAAACAGCTCAAAAGTTCCTCTTATGCAATATGAGCTGTCCTTCATAACATTCACTCTTCAAGGTAAGTCTTTCTCATGGTCAGCTGTCACTCAAATGGCAGAGGTTTTACAGTGGCTGTTTCTTTGTTGGCTTAAGTTTAAAGGCAAATGCATCACACATGAAATTATTTTGTGGTGTCGGCTTTTTTTTTATTATTATTTTATTTGTTTTCTTAGAAAAAAGGCATCATCCTAAATACACAAGACTTAAAACTTCTGGGTGAAACAAAGCTTTGAAAGAACCTCTGTTGTGTCCATTTGGTTGGGCCTTTTTGAAATGCATACAATTTCAACAGATTTTGCCACAAGTCTCCTATCCTGCAGCTTTTGGGTTTGTTGTTGGAAATGGGTCTATGACTCATTTCTTGCAGATTGTGCACACCTGCATATCATGTTTCCTGCTCAGCACATTTGTCATCCCTTGCACCACAAGATTTTAAGTTAAGCAGGCTGAGCTGCTCAGAGAAAGGTGCCGTTCTCCTCTCCGGAAGGCTCTAGCAGAGCTAAGAACACAGTAACCAGGGAAAAAGATAATAAGACAATCTTCCTTTCTGCTAGCCAGCCCAGTGTTTTAAACAATGTCTAATACAGATTAAAATTTTTTTTTAAAAAAGGCATTTTTCAGCCCAAGTGGCTAGCTGTAGTAAAAAATAGCTGAAAACGTGGTAAGGCTACAGTGACAAGCACAGAAACGTACTGACATATTTGACAATCAGTTCAAAAACACAGACAACACCACTCTGTAAAAGGACAAAGAGCAAACAAAGCTATCTGTCTGATCACAGTGGTCAAGATCACACCTGCCATGGAACTTTATTGTTTTGCACTTCACAACATTGCCTGAATAAAGGAAATCAGAATGACAATACACATAACAAACAGATCAAGGATATCTGTGGCCAGGGAGAGGTGGATTTTAGAGGTATGGTGGACTCCCACCTTCTAGTAACCAGAAAAAAATCCCAAGCCTCAAGAAAAACAGCATTTGCAGTTAAGGGCAGATCTCACTGCTGTTGAAGGGAACATCAAGTAACTAATAAAGCTGAAAATAGCCTTAAAATGAAACAACTTCTCTCTAAGCAGAAGAAGCATCCACTAACCTTTTCGCATGACATAATTGAAAAACTGCATGATAGATATTCTCCCGTAAGGATCATTATGGAGTAATTTAGCAAAGATCTTCGCTGTAAAGAATTGTCTGTAAAACATAAACACAAAGTTACTTCTATGCATCTGATTACACTGCACTGACAGATCCAGTTACAGTATCTAAATTTACAGATCCTGTAAAATAATGTTTTAACACACAATGTGTTAATATGCTACATTACACTCATCAAGTGGGATCCTACCAAGTAACAACAGTAAACTCAATAAAAAGCACCTACCTTTTCTGCTCATGAGACTCTTCAGTGGTGTAGAACTTTTGAGAGCTTTTATTCAATTTAGTTTCTCTTTAGTATAGTATGTTTGGTAGCTTCCAATCTTCTACAACAATATGCTCATAAAAGAAACTGCCAGTACTGACAAATAATCTACTTCTGCCCAAAACTCGATCGCAAAGCCACGTGCACAACAGCACACAAAGAAGGACCATTCACTGCATGCTGTGCACAGAACATCTGGTAGGAAATTCTGCATCAGAAGGTATTAGGGAAGGTTGGGCAATATCACTGGAGACATGATTTCCAGTTCAAATACATAATGTGCTGTTTGCTGATCACTAACATCATAAAAATGCTAACGCTGATAAAAATCTCTTCAAAAGGATGCACAACCATTCTTTTACACAGCTCTATTAAAAGTCACCTCAGAGATGCAGAGCACACCTTTGCAAGGATGTCAAGCAACCAGTTCATCAGTAACTACATGGATATGATTTTTTTCTCACCAATGAACTGTTCCCATCTATTTTAGCAACTGAAAGTTACAGCAGCACTTAGGTTTAGTCAAAATGAGCACATACAAGAGAAGAAAGCCTTACTTGCATTTTGGTCCAGCTTTTTCACCAACTTTCAAGAAGTTCTCATAATTGATCATTGCTTCTTCCCCAATCATTGGTGATGTCTGATGTTTGTCCAGTAGAAACCATAGATTCTTAAAGGGTATTTATATTTGGTTAAGAAGATATCTCTTTAGAGATGTCAATGTATTTAAGATACAGTGTTTTAAGAAACTCAGCAAAAATGTGGGCTTGATGCAAGGTTTTCTCAGTTAATCAGTACACATAGTCAGCCAGAAAAAAGGGAGTGTGCGCTACTTCCACTGCCTTAAATGCTGTTAAACACGAGCACGCTCTCTCACTAGGATTTCTAGGGTCACACCCCTTTTGTCTTTGCAGTGCAGTAAAATGAAACATCTTTGGAGTGTCTCTCAGTGATACATAAACAGAACTTATTTCATTGTCTGGGCCCACCAGGGAAACCATTGCAACATGCTGGAAAACCAGAAGCCATCAATTTAGTCCTCACATACATTATAACGAAGAAGCTTCACACCGGCATTACCAGCCCGAGGCTACACAGCACTTCAGCTTTACCTGGTACTGTGTGCCCAAATACAAGGCACCTTACCACAAGAGTCTGTGGGCAGACAGGAGATAACCAAACTCTGACAGGAGATAATCTAAATCCATTCAGAAGCCATTGCAAGACATACAGAAATTATTTCCCTACCTGCAGCTCTTCATTATCCAACAGTTCTCTACTTTTTCTTTGCAGAAAGACAGCTCTAGATTCCTCTCTTAATTTCTGAAGCAAGACTTCATCTTCAGCCGGCAGCTGGAAACATTGTGGCATTTTAATTTTCTGCACAGTGGTACCATTCAAAAACTACACATACAGCAAGTAGTCTTAGGCAGTCTTGAGTCATACCCTCTGACTGAAGTTGTTTATGTGACAGAAAACAGCCAGTCTACCAGATTTGCTTCTGCTACAAGGGATATCACTTGCATACTGTCTCAAACCACTTCAATAATGAAGTATTTATTTAAAGCAGGACATCTTTAACATGAGAGACACTCTAAGTACCTCATACCTGATAACCCATCCAGTAAGCACTTTCCCATGCTAGATATGAGGGCTCACACATAAAAGACATTTACTGTTGTGTTTAACTCGGGAGAGAGCAGCACGTTCTATTTTGTGGTAGGCCTGACTCTCAAAAGTGTCAATGTCTACTAGACTTGTTTTGGCCAACAACTAAGATGAAAGAACACCTAATGAGAAAATTCTGCCAATATTTATGTCAAACTGTACAGCACCACCAGACCTTGGAGAGTTCCACATGTATCCATCGACTGAAACATAGGTACTTGAGAACTTAATTGGCAGAAACATGAGACCCTAAGGAATACATGACTATGAGAGGTTTGACAAAAGCTGAGTGGTCAAGTTGACGAGTGCCAGCAGTATCAAGATGTCAACATGTGCTCCCATCCCAATCTGATTCATCTCACAACTAGGTTGCTGGACCAAGCATTTCTGCCGGATGATGCAAGCAACAGATTTATCTTTAGTCTGCAAAACCAATGACCCACCATTTTCATGAGGCAGCATCCCACTGTGTCTAAACAGGAATTAGAAGATAGATATGTGGGATGTCAAAATTCAGTTAGAACATTAAGTGCCTCTGAAAGAGAAAGAAGACTTCCTATCTTTACCAAGCAGCCTGATTAGCAAACCATTTCATGGCCTTTGATAAGATTCTTAACAATTATTTAAAACTGCTCAAATTCGCAATTGTAGAAAACAAAAAACTACACTAAACAATCCACATCATTCAGATTTCAATCTACTTTAGCTTCTGAAGCTGCAGGGTCCCTATGAGTGACCACAACTTTCTTTTTAACACAGAACAGCCTCTTGTTAAAAGTTTATCTGGATATTTCACTTACCCTGTAGTAAAATCGTGGTATGTTTGCATATGATATACTGTCACTTTTTTTCCCTCCTTTCCATTCCATGTAATATTTTGTGAACAATTCCATTTCTTCATCCTTTAGCTCTTGTTCACTCTTTTTGGCTGATTGACACAGAAAAGAATGTTCACGTTGTACTCCAAACAGAGTTCTAACGCAACGAGGGGCTTGAAAAATAGAGTTAATACTGAAGCTTATCCAGTTGTGTTTAGTAACACAAATATTAGGTGGAAATGAGTGGAGCACAGAGCAATCACATAAATTACATAAGAATACGTCACGTAAGTATTTTGAGTATGTACACAGCACCTCTTTCAATGACTGCGCACACCCGATTCACTGCAAGGTACGCAGTCGCAGCAGACACACGGGGACGCCTGACAGGGCAGGAGCGCTCCTGCTGCAGCGGCAGCGCTGTCAGAGACGCTGCAGCTGCGAGCCGCGGCCTCAGGCCGCCCCTCCGTGCCGGCCCGGGGATGTCGCTGCGCACCTGCGCCAGCTCTGGCTGCGCTCACCGCCAACACCCCGCTCCCAGCCGAGGCTGCCGCAGGGGCAGGTGCCGGGCAGCGCAGCCCTCACAGCCCCTCGCCGCTCCCTCTCACTGACCCCTGAGCGATGGGAGTTCGTTTCTGAGGAGGGCGACTGCGCGACCGGCCCGGCCCGTGCGGCAGCCCGGACACGGCGAACTACGGCAGCACCGGAGAGGCCGACGCTCGCCCCGCCGGTGGCTGCGGGCACCCCGGGGCGCTTCCCCCGCCCGCTCCCGATCCCGGGGCACTCACGCGCGCGGCGCGCGGCCAGGCGGGCCCGCAGCCTCCGCTCCCAGTCCATAGCCCGGCAAGGGCCCGCCGCCTCCCCGCGCATGCGCGCTGCCCGGCGCGCCGCGCTTCCGCCCTTCGGAGCTTCTTGCCCGCACCCGACATGGCGGAGCGACCCCGTCCCTCCTAACCGGGCGCGCCGATCACGTGTGGCCCCGCCAGTGAGACGCGATTGGCTCCACGCGTGGGTGCGGGTCTGCCACGCGCTTCCGGGCGGCCGGCGTGCCCTGCCGCGGGGCGCGCCCTTGCCGTGGGGCGCGCGCCTGCCGCGCGTGGCCGCCGCGCACAGGGTCAGGTGGGCATCGCCCGGAGGGGTGAGGGGGAGCGGGAGCGACTTTCCCAGAGGCTGGGAGTTCTGCGGTACGGCTGGACCGGGCCCGCGGGGCACCGAGTCAGGGACGTGGGGCCGTGCGGCCGTGCGAGGTCTCCCCGTGAGGCGGACCCGCATGCGGACCTCCCGGTATTTACCTGGATAACCTAACACGCACCCGGGATTTCAGTGTAATTACCGCCCGCGGTGTTGCTCTGCCTCTTTGGCAGCGGCGTTACCAAGGATTTGGGATTGGAGAAACAAGTTTAGCGGAAATTTGTCACCAGATGAAAAATGTGTGGGAAGCAATGTAGGAACCTTGTCCTGGGACTGCCTGAAGGATCAGGATTGGGATTCCTCACCTGAAATCGTCGAGTTACCTTGAGTTTCGTGTTTGCTAGCATGCAGATGTAAATGTCACAGGGAACCACGGAGCAGGTCATGATATCGTGGTGTTGTTTTTATTTTTAGGAAATCTCCTGACTTGACTTGGACAAAGGCAGGAAGAAAAAGGCTGTGCTTTTTGCGTAGTTGCGTCAGTGTTGCCTTTCTGCGTACAACATAGACAGTACTCATCATTGCTGTAACCAATATACAGGAATCATAATACGCAAAGATCTTCTCTAGAAAGAAGGGTACCCTCATCTTGGATGATTGTCCTCACAGTCTAAGAGATTAATTTTTGTGAAAAAAGATTTTACCATTTTTTGTGTCCATGAGAGACAAGAAGGACTCAAAGAACAAGCATTTTGAAACAGAAGCTTATACAGCTTGACAGCCCTTGGGCTTTTATTAATAAACATCCCCATGCAAACTGTATTTTTCATTTTATAACTTCATCAGTTATAAACTATAGCAACAGTGAGCTAATAGTGAGATAATTTCGTCTTGTGATGGCACTCTTTTCTCAAACTAGTCAGCAGGGTTTTCAGGCTTTGCTATGGAAATGTCACATGTTCTGGCCTATTTCAAGATGCCGACAACTGTTTGCTGCCTCTTTCAGCATCCCCAATAGGAAAAAAATTAACTATTTCAGTTTTATGACATCTTCCAGCACTGCATTACCAGTGCACCCCAAAGAAACTGATGTCTTACCTACCAAGAAAAGATCTGAAATTGATTGCAAAGAAGGAAAAGGATGGGATGAGGAGACTAAAGAAATACCTGAAGGGAAATTCCACTTTTCTTCCTCTGTTGGAGCTGCAAAGAAATGGTCAATGAGTCATGTTCAGTTAAGGCGTAAGTTTAGCAATGTACAGCCTCCAGAAAAACCTTTGCTGGCTGAGGAATGGAACAAACTAAGGGAAGATTTCCAATCACCTGAAATATTTGAAGAGGTGATGCTGAACAGCATGATCAGGTGCAACAGCCCCATTGATGTGGCCAAGTCCTTGCTGACCCACCTGGCAAAGCGTAATGGTGACGTTGCATATAATGTGTTGGTCAAATACCTGACACTGTGTGTCCAGCAGGGACAGGTTTCAGAAATCCGTGATGTGTATGATATAATGAAATTCAGATTTAAGATTTTAGAAAGTGGGGCTTACAACCTTCTAATCAAGGGGCTGAGCAACTCAGATCAATGGAGAATGGCCTTGACTCTTTTGGAAGAGGTAAAAAAGATTATGATTCCCTCACGGACATGCTATGAATCTTGTATCAAAGCAGCCAGCCGTCACCAAGAAATGAAACTCGCCTTTGAACTGTATGATGAAATGGTGGCTAAAGATGTGGTCCCAACCTTGAACGTCCTGCAATCATTTTTTGACTTCAGCAGGGGTATGAAAGACGCTGAGTTACAAAATGAGCTCTTTGGTATCCTCTTATATTTGAGAGAGAACCAGATATACCCTCACAAAACATTTATGCGGAGTATAAAGCTGTGGTTTGAAAGGTAAATAATGTTTCAATAGCAAGGTGCAGTTCATGAGGAGGAGAGATTCAGATTATCCCACAGATCAGCTCTGAGACCCCTCAACATCTCATTTTGATTTTTGCTTCTCCACAAGAGACATGTTGTCATGAAAAGATGCATTTTGGTTTTGCTCCCAAATTATTGTGAAAGTTTAAAAATTTTACTGATTTCACCTTTTCTTTTACCTGCTAAATATTACTCCTTGGTACAAAAATTAGGAAATTGTGGTGGGCCATGGCAATTCAAAATAGCTGACTTCATCTCTTTCTGGGGTGGTACATAAGGAATATTGACAGGTGTATGAGGGCTTTTCCTGTAATTTATTGGAGTGTAGAAGTAGTAAGCTAGTTGAAAGTTAGATAGCTTCTTTCTTTAAAGGAAAGAGGCAGCAAATTCCAGTAGGTAAAGTGAAGATTAAATTTATTGACTTTGTTCATCTCCTAGTATTCTATACAATCTTAATAGGAGGCTCCTTGTTTTAGCACAGTATTTAGCCGGTCACACGGTTTGTTGTCATGACAAGTGTTCGTCAGACTCTGCAGGTTACACCTTGTTACGCTGTGCATGCACAACGGGGTTCACCTGAGCCCATTCCGTATTTGTCAGGAGGTTGTATGTGAGCCCATCTGTAAATTTTTTGGTTTTAGACTGTTGGCTTTGATTTATGTGAGCTACAGAGCCATTTTACAAGTTAGTCTTCCTGGATGGAATATGTGGCAGTGGGAATGTACTACCATTGTTGGAATGGTTTATGAATGTGTAGGGCAGTAACTTTAAAGTTGTCGGTGCACCCTGATTGTTTGTACGGTTCTTAAAATTTAGGGACAACATAAACTGCTGAGGTTGATGGTGTTAGTTCTTTGCATGTTGTTAAATGCTGGTTCTTTATATAATATTTCCAGGTGTTACTAAATTAGTATGGATCTTTGCATAATTCCTTTGCAGGGTAGATGAGTGTTTGCTTTTTTATTTCTAAATGTTGACCAAAATATAATTATTCTGACATTTAATTCAGATATTGTTAAATAAGACTCTAATGTTTTTATTTGTCTTTCCCTCTGTACATACTAGTATACCAGGAGGGAACTGGAGAGGACACCTGACCAACATTAAAGACAGGTAAATGCAACATTTTATTTGTAAGTGAGGTGTTGCCTTGGTTAGTCTATGTTGAACTCTTCTTTAAAAAGTATAAAAAAATTGCTTTCCATATGCAAAAAATATTTCAGTCCTTGAGAATATGAACCTTTGTTGTGACATGATTTCACAAACTCCAGTTTCCAACTCATTCTTGTGCATTAAACAAGACCCAACGTGCACATTTGGAAATGCTAAGCAGGGCCAGGATGGAAAAACACAGCAAAATATAAGAGGTGACGTTTTACTGTGTGGCTTATTTGTCTCCTGTTTAGGATTTAAAGACTTTATTTTTTGTTAGCTTTGTAGTACTGTTGTTTAACGTGATATATAGCAGATCAGCTTTGGTGTGTAAAGTGTTGTCTTCTTGAAAACCGGTACTATTTACACACTGCAATTAATTTGTACAGATGGAAGGTTTCTCCCTATCTGATTATCAGTGAAACAAAATGGTTCCTAGGTTTTTACAGGCATAGCTTGGATGTGTGTTTCTATTACAGTGCAGTTTTCTTAATGTCTGTACACTGATATTTTAAATGTTATTCTATTTGAAACCTTGTTCTATGCTTTTGTAGCAATTTGGCAGCTATAAATGTATTTATTATGAGAATGTCTCCAATGGATTATGGGGTTTTTAAGTGGTTTATAAAAATACTCTGTGTTGCATACTCTGAAGTAAAAGCTCATGTAGAGCCTGCAGCTTTTGAAACCCTTGAAACAACAGCATAACTTGCTCTTTTAAGAATTGTTTGCTATAAAATAGATTATTATTATGTATGAATGTGTGTGGTACTGTACTCTGTTATAACAATAAATCATATTTTAGACAACCTTTTCCAGCCTTTAAGAGTTTCAAAATTCTAAAGTCAATTGTCTTGGCTAAGAGCTAAGTGTGTTTTCTATCTTACTGTCTGTAAACAGTTAAAGACTTTGAGAGCTAAACTGACTTAGATCACCTCACATCTTATCATGGGTTAAGAATCTGTGAACAAAATGGTGACAAGTAGTTACATAGTAGTTATGTTGTTAGAACTGTAAGAACACTTTATTTTGAACTAAACAAGTTTGAGGTAGCCTACTTGGATAAGTATTTGAATAAAATTAAAACGGTTTCAAGAAAGTAAAAAATAAATAAGAATAAAAAGAGCTTTGTTTTGTTTAAATAAAATGGATGCTGACAGATAAGACAAAAAAGAGTTCGTTGGTTTTGTTGGTGTTTTTATGTGGGTTTTGTTTTTCTTTTTGGTCCTAATCGTAAGGGACAAAGCCCTTAATGTATGTCTGAAACTCATGCAGTGATTGTTACTAGACTCATCTCTGCAGTCAGCATAACTGATGTCTTAAAACATGAGCCTTGAGTTAAAAAATCCATGGTTAAAAACTATTTTTTCCTAAACTGATTTGACAAGTTAATAGGCTTGCTCATAGGTTATTCTAATTTTGTATAAATACTGGCAGTTATTTCTAAGATGTTCATATGAAGGATATTTTCTTCTTCCTCTAGCACTGAGCTCCTAGTTTCTTTAAACAGTGATAGCCAGAAGCTTGAATCCCCTACAAACAAACCTTGAAAGTTGTTGACCATTTTTCTTTTGAGAGTTATAAAACTTTTCATTTGTGGCCTTTTCCCAGTGCTGGTAAGGTTTTGCAGCACTAGGTTGGTGAGATATACAGTTGTGCTTCTTGGCTGGCATGGATCTGAGTGTTTTCTGTAGTGTAACCTCACTCGTGCTGTTCTGGAAAATTTTTCAGGATCTGCTGTGACATGCCAGCACTCTTCTTAAGGAAACTAAATAGTTTGAGGGCTGTTTTTTCACATCACCTGTTGTTCTGTTCTGTGATCTTTCCTTTTATGGAGGATTTTCAATGTCTTTGATATTTTAGTATTAAAGAATATGCATGGACTAATCAGTGGAGAGTTCTTGCACATGTCAGAGACAAAAAAATGTATGATTTGGGATTTGCAGACTACAGTTGCTACCATAGCTGCTGGCCATGCAACAGGGAAACAAAGACTACTGAGAAGTGGATGATGTAAATGATAAGGAAACTGTGCCAGTGCTGCCTGCAGTCACACAGTCCCTGACACAGCTGTGCCTCATGGAAGTGTTCGTGGCTCTGGGAAATGAACACCAGTTGGTGGCATTGGTTGACTGTAGCTGCAGAGCTTTTTCCTCTGCAGCAGTCTGCATTTCTAGATCCATGTGAGACTCGGCCTTTGCTACAGAGCAGGAATGGAAGTTTTTTAGCAATAAACAGGTAGTGATTAGTTGTCAGGAGATAGCAATGTAAAGCTGCTTTCTGTTCGGGTGCAGTCAGCTAGATATTAGAAAGTCCCTGGTGTTATTGGGCATCGTACAGATGTGCCAGCGTGACTTAATATTCCTGAGGGCTTTCAGAGCAAAGAGTATTTCTGTCTTAGTCACATTCTGCTCTCAGTCTGTTCACTCTGACCACCTTGTAGAGATCTGAGCAAACAGCCTAGAATTAAGGGGAAGTCTGGTAGTGAAAGACAAGTGGCACAAATAAGTCAGTATTGATCACTATTTTCTTTTCCAATCATACAACAGATTTATGTTACCTTTTCTTGCTTTGCTTTTTTTCTTTTTTTTTCCTTATTCTTTTGGACAGGGTTATTCCTAAACCTGTGGCAGGTTTGGTTATTCTAAACCTTGATAAACCAGGCACATATAGCTTAGCTTTTTTTTTTGTTAGGAGCTGTCATTGACACAACAGTGGAGCATTTCACTGGTGCATTTTCTTGTAACACTTTGGAATGGATTTATAGCTAGACCAAGGCTCTGTGGTGTGCCTGCCAGCTTCAACTAACATGTCTACAGCTGCTTCATATGTTCTGTTCAGGCCAATGCAACAGCATCACCTTCCCATGTTGAGATCAGGGCTCTGGTTTTCCATAATGACTTTCCTGTCTAGTAGGGAAACTTTCAAACATGTGAGATGTGGGAATTTGTGGTAATGCTGAGGGTTGAACTCCTGTCTCTCAAGGCTTAAATAAATGCTGATGAATTAAATATTCTGTTTCCCCCCATGCTCTGCTGCAGGGTTTTACTGCTAAATCTTCAGATGTCACTAGAATTAAATTTTTGGTGCTGATCCCACTAAATCACATAAAAATAATTCTAGTGACTTTAGTAGGTTTTGGATGCATCACAGAAAGAGCACAACTGACTTTCTGATGATTGTACTCTGTTGGGGTTCTTGTAAAGAATTGTGTTCATATACAGACACTTGATAAGTTAGTAATGTTTAAGGAGTTTCTTATTTAAAAGCCTTTTTCCTTTTACTTTCTTGGTTCACTATTATTGCAGTGGACAATGCCCGGTTTGCAACCATCAGCTGGAGGATAGTAACCTCACCGAAGAGGAGTACAGTAATCTCAGCGAGAGAATAATAAGGGATGTGATACATGGAACTGACACTTTTAGAAAGACAAGTCCACAGGTAGGTCTTGCACACTGCCAGGTTCATTGGCTGGAAGGGTAATATGCAAGTAATGTTCAGACACTTCGAAAACACCACAAATTTTTTTCTTTGTTTTAAACATTGATGGGCCATTAGATACGCCATGAGGTATCCTGTGTGTCTTTTTCAGTTGTGTTTATAATTTGGGTCTAAATCTCAACATCTGTCATATTTTATTTGTTCTTCTATTTTCAGCCAGCTGTTAATGAGTGCTGAAATAATTAAAATGTTTACATTAAAAAATTAAAATATTCTAATCCTCCAAATGCTAAATTTTAAATATGGAATATAACCCAGTAAACAGAACAAAATAAGGCATGTAGTATTTTGAGCTTGCAAAAAAGTAAAAGAACCAGTTATAGTTTTGTTCTGTCACCTTTCACAGCCCACCAACCAATCAACTACTCCTCAGTTTTAAAGATACACTTTCATATTTATAATTACAGTATACATTAGGAGTATCAAGCTTTTCAAAGGTCATGTAAACATAAAGAGAGGGCACAATTTCCAGACACTATAGTATGCTGCAGTTCTGTGACTTCAGTAAAGCTTTTGACATTGCCTCCCACAGCATTCTCCTGGGGAAGCTGGTAGCCCATGGCTTGGACGGGTATGCTCTCCACTGGGTGAAAACCTGGCTGTGTGGCCGGGCCCAGGGAATGGTGGTGAGTGGAGCTACATCCAGTTGGCAGCCAGTGACCAGTAGGGTTCCCCAGGGCTCAGTGTTGGGGCCAGTCCTGTTTAATACCTTTGCTGATGATCTGGATGAAGGGGATTGAGTGCACCCTCAGCAAGTTTGCAGACAACACCGAGTTGGGTGGGAGTGTTTATGAGCTGGAAGGTAGGAAGGCGCTGCAGATGGATCTGGATAGACTGGATCAGTGGGTCAAGGCCAGTTCTATGAGGTTCAACAAGGCAAAATGTCAGGTCCTGGGCTTTTGTCGCAATAACCTCAGGCAGTGCTAGACTGGGGACAGAGTGGCTGGAAAGCTGCCCAGTGGAAAAGGACCTGGGGATGCTGCTTGACAGCAGCTGAACATGATCCAGGGTGTGCCCAGGTGGCCAAGAAGGCCAAAGGCATCCTGGCCTGTATCAGAAACAGCATGGCCAGCAGGACCAGGGCAGTGATTGTCCCCCTGTGCTCAGCACTGCTGAGGCCATATCTCTAAGCCTGTGTCCAGGTCTGGGTCCCTCACCATGAGAAGGACATTGAGGTGCTGGAGCATGTCTAGAGAAGGACAGTGGAGCTGGTGAAGGGTCTGGAGAGTAAGTCATATGAGGAGTGGCTGAGGGAGCTGGGGTTGTTCAGCCTGGAGAAAAGGAGGCTCAGGGGAGACTTTATGGGTCTCTACAAGTACCTGAAAGGAGGCTGCAGCCAGGTGGGGGTCGGTGTCTTCTCTCAGGCAACTGGTAACAGGGCAAGAGGACATAAGATCAAGCTGTTATGTCCTGTTATTCAGGGGAGGTTGAAGCTGGACATGAGGAAGAATTTCTTGACTGAAAGGGTGATAAAACATGTAATGGGTTGCCCAGGGAGTTGCTAGAGTCACTGTCCCTGGAGGTGTTCAGGAAATGACTAGATGGGGCACTTAGTGCTATGGCCTAGTTGACAAGGTGGTGATCAGTCACAGGTTGGACTCAATGATTCTGGAGGTTTTTTTCCAACCTTAATGATTCTGTGATTCTGTTTCTGACACATTTTGTGTGGAGATAACAGATTTGGTGGTAGCGACATGGAACAAAGCTGAGCCCCACTAGATGGAGCCCACACCACATCTCGGAGCAGGTTTGCTTTGAGTATCGATTGGGGGTTTGCTGCAGCTGGCACCTCAGTTCTTCACCAGCTTTGAAAATATGGAAGAGGACACCAGGTTTAATTCTTCAGGCTTTCTGCAGGCACAGACATTAAACATGTTTATCAGTTACAGAAACTTGAAACAGTCTTGGGGTGTTTATAATACATGCAGCCTATTGTGCAGACATCTAATTTCCACACAGATTTTATTTTCAGTTCAGGACTTTTGATCTGATCTAGCTGTGAATTGTACAGGAGAATAAAATGATACTTAAAAATGTAATTTTTAAGTATTTTTAAGTATTTTTAAGTAATTTTAAGTAATTTTAAGTATTTAGTAGGTACTGGTGTTCTATAATATCATAAAATAAACAAAAGGCTGTGTTTTATCAAATGCTGTAGGGCTTGAAAATTTCAAATGTGTCAAGTAGACAAGGCTAGTTTGGCAGTACCAGTTGAAGGCAGGGAGATTTAGGAAGGGAGTTCTGGGTAACAGGACTTTCACACACAATCTGAACAGTAGTAAAAATTATGTTACCCCTGTGTGAGAACCTGATTGATTAAATGAATACAATCTAATGAAACAAAGATTCAATACACTATATTAAATTTTGATGTTGGTAGATTCTGTTAGTCTGTGTGATAGCTGAAATTCCATCATTTATCACTCTGCGGCCACCTACTTGCTAGTTTGAGGCTGATCTTGTTCCAGTTCTATATCAGCAGGCAGTCCCTGAATGGAGATGAACTTGGTGAGTTTACTGTTGTTTGTACAGCTTACACTGCTGCTACACTGCTTCCTCAGTGAATTTTGAGAATGGATGTTGGGGTAGTGGTAAAACAGTGTCATGATGTATCAGATGTTTCCAGAAATAAATTTGGGACTTTTGGGACATGTGGTGATGAAAATATGCTGCCCATTTTAGGTATGTCAGACTGTGTGACTTCTTCTGCAGCCAGGGGCTTCCAGAAGGGAACTAGGTGATGAGGCTGAAATAAGGATGTAAGCAAATGTATCTGAGAAGGTGGGGGGGATTTCATATTCCAGTCAGTCACTTTTTTTGTAGTAGCCATAATTCAAATAGGAAACTTTAGCTTTGTATTCCTTCTTTTCCCCTAATTAGTTTGCTTTAATGCAACTAGTTTTCTTTAGTGCATCTGTGTTTCTTGAAATGAAATGATTTATCAGGGAAACAGTTCAAGTTGTTTTGAGTTCTAAATATTTTTTTCAACAATATTTCAAATTGAATATGCAATGCATTTGGAATCCATTTTTTTCTTCACTGAGGAATAGATTTCTTTCTACTTTTGCAACAGCATTGTTGCTTTATTTTATTTCTGTCACTTAAGAGTAAATGTGATCAGAGTAGAAAATGAGGAGCAAAGACTTGGTTTGTTGAGGATCCCTCAAAAGTAGTCTGTTGTGCTGTGATTAAAAAAAAAATCTTTTTTGTAATCAGTTTTAGGAAAGAAAATCAAACAACATAGGTTTGTACATCAGAATGGTAGTGAACACTATTTAGAAATATGTTGAAAAGATGGCTTGCATGAACTATGGTTATGTGTGACAAGGAAATGTTACACGTTAAAAATAGGCATCAATTCAGTTCCTTATGCATAGCTTCTAGAAGGTCTATTAGGATGTCAGACGATGATCTCATACAGTGAGCTGTAACCTTGCCGGCTGCCATAGAAAGAAAACAGTTATAATAAGACTGTCACCTTTCGTACCAAATTTCTACGTGGTATTTTCAGTCAGATGCTTGTTTACTCTGGCTGCATTTAATTGGGAGCTATGCCATTGAGCCTGAGAGGATATAATTGGTATGCTGAGAGGCAGAATCAACTTTTGCTGTGATGACTTTCATGTCACAGCTGCTCCTGGGTGTTTACGCAAATGCTGTAATTTTGTTCCCTTTGTGGCTCCTACATACTTCTGATAAGCCTGAAAGGACGGTTGTGCAGTGGGAAGGAAGCTCATGGGAGCTGTATGTGCTATCAAGAAGGCAGGAAGAGATGGGTTTGTGGGCATGTGAATTCCTGCACTAGATCTAGACTAAGCAGGGATTTTACATATTCTTCTAGAACATAAGGGGAGGACAAAGAGGAAGTGGCCCATTCATCTCAGTGTTCTTTTTGCAACTGAATGAGGCGGTACTTTTTCCAAGGAACCTTGAAGATTAAGTTCTAACTCTTACCTTTTAGATTGATACCTCTTTTTCTTCCTGTAAAGCTTTGGTTCTCCTTCCAACTCCATGATTTGCCCCAAAGGCCTAAGTGACCCAAAGGGGGCTTTGGGTACATGTCAGTCCTGTTCTGAATGGAGTAATTACTTCCAAAGCCTCTAGGTACTCCAATGTTTAAGAAGCCTCTGTCTGACACAATCTGCTCTAACTCCATCTGGTGGTGCCTTCACTCCCAATTTCCTCTGTGATCTTCACATTCTTCTACCTGCTTTGTTGACTCTCAACTTGTGGTCAGAGTCAGCTAAATTGCTTGCACTTTAGCTGTTTGCAAGGTGAGCTACTCTTACTTGCCCTGAGATGCCTGGGTGATTATGGCTGTTCATCTTGCACCTGGATGTCATGGCTTCTTTGCTTGAGCTCAGGAAGAAAGGGAAGGCTAGTTAATTCAGTTAGGCTGCTGTGTCTCCCCAGAAGATCAGGGGCTATGAGGAGAAAAGCGCTCCCACGCAAACAGCTGATACTGTGTGCACAGTATGTGCCACAGCCCAGGGTACGTGTGCCATCTACCCCCTCTCTGTTATTCCCAGGTATGTCAGCTGAGTCCTGAGCCAGCAGCGCCCGCTGCGGACAGAGGCTGTGAGTGGGCAGCACCGCACACATCGCAGCCAGGGTGCCTGCAAGCACCTTCCTGTTCGTGACCGTGCCTCTGAAGGCTGCAGCCACAGGAGTTCCTGACTCTGGGATTATTTGTAAACTCAGAGACGCATGTAACAGGCCAAACAAACTGTGTGCAATCCAGGCTACATAGAGACACCATACACAGTACTGAGAAAAGCCTTCCTGTTTAGAAGGGTTTGGAGGGGATTTCCAAGCTTTGAAATTGTAGGGGAAGTATTCAAACCATTCGGGCATAGCAACTAGATTTAAGAGTGCTCCACCAAGGCGCCTTAAAAAAAAGAACTGGCTGGATTTCAGTTGGACAGCTGAATTTTATTTCTCACACTTAATGTTCATTCCTGTGTTTTTCTTCTGATACCAAGAAACGTTGCTGAAAACAAAGCAACCCCATAACATTGTATTTTATCAAACTGTTAAAAATGGAATGTTTTTACTTCTCTAAAAGCTGCTCTTATGATACTGGAATACACCTTGTTTGATAAGAGGGGTAGTTATATTATAATTAAGTGCAGTATAATATTCTGTTAATTCGAATTTGCTCTTTCCTCACACTTGAGGATATTGCCATTTAACGAGAGGGGAAGCACTGCTTCTGTTGTACAAAGCTTAAACTATTGTGACTTCTTCTGGAAAAAACATATGTTGAATATTGTCGTTTCGCATTTTTAAATTTAATTAGTGTCTCTCCACCATTCCTGAAGTGAGCAAAAACTTTATTGTTTAGAGGAAGTGACAAACGGCCTTTTCTGCAGTGATTTGAATAGGTTTTAGTATAGTTTTTTAAATTCTTATCACTTAGAACTGTTATAGACATTAAAATTATTTCAAAATACTCATGTGGATTACTCTCATTGCTCTTACCAAAGGCATGCTTGTTTAGCTATATTTTCTTTGTTTTGAAATATTTATTTATGTTATCATGTTTAACATAGTGTCTGTAAATACTAGTAATGAATTCCTTCCCTAATTTTTGTTGTGCTTTTGAAGCTTGTAATCTGTATGTGCACTAGTATGGGAGGAAAAACATATATTTCTGTTCTATAAATCTATAGATGTATTTACAGAAGCTGAAGTAGTATTGTCTTACCAAACAGTACTATTTTCATATTTATTACTGTTGCTATTTCGAATACTTTTTGCTGTGTAAACCAGACTTTTGAAGTCTGAGGGTACACTTATCTAAAACAAACAAAAAAAAACTTTAAATGAATTATTTAAGGTAGCAAAACTAGTCTTTTTTCCTTGCTTGCTTTTTCAAACAATAATTCCTATAGTTCTATTTTTTTAAAAACCAACCTCTCTTGCTTTGCTGTACTATTCCACGCTGAGAATTACATTTCATAAAATGTTGTAGTTTCATAATTTAGTCAGTTAGCATAGTCAGGGCTACCTATGGGAAAAGGCAATCCCAGTAGGCTCACCTGTTACCAATCTCATTCCATATCCTGGCTGCATTTTCATGCCAGGACAATTCTCTGTGTTGTAACCTCAGCAGGGGGACTGGTGCAGACTAAAAACTGTTGTGTGGGCTCAGTTCATCCACTTGAGTCTTTCTCCATGTGCTAATAACATGTGTGCATAGGTAGGTGAGGGAACAAAGCCAGGAAGAAATGGCTGAGGAAAGGGAGAAGGTGGAAACACCCTTTTCTGGGGCAGCACCCGTACATACCAATATAAAATGATGGTGAAATAGTGCATGAGCCATCCAGCTGGTGTGGAATACAAAAAAAATGCAACTCTTTGTGCTTTTGCCAAGATATGAATGGACTTGAGCCACCCACACCCTAGTGATTAAACAATAAATTATTTTAAAACTCTTAAATTCTTTACATCAATATAAATTCCATCATGGGTTTGGTTATAGCTGGCTTTTTCTTTCAAATTGATTTAGTCAGTGTGTATCCATTTGTGAAGAAAAGATTTTTTAATAGAAAGTGCAGTGAATCATTTTTAAAGGTTGCGTAGTTGGCCTTGCCCTGTTTTCCCAGTAAAGCAATGAATGAAATCAGGTGGGTTTTTTAAAATTCCCTTTTCNAAAGAGAGAGATGTGATTTGCTACTTGTTGGCTTATTGAAGGAATTCATCAGAAGTGCCGTTTGTCTTGTTGAGCAAGATGTTTCCATGTAAATGCTCCTGTGGCATACGCAGGGGTGTGTGTAGATCACGTTGCAGTCTCCATTTGGAAGGGTAAGCCTTTGTGAATAGCTTGGTTTTTTTGCCTAAACCAACCTGCNAAAAAAATGCAACTCTTTGTGCTTTTGCCAAGATATGAATGGACTTGAGCCACCCACACCCTAGTGATTAAACAATAAATTATTTTAAAACTCTTAAATTCTTTACATCAATATAAATTCCATCATGGGTTTGGTTATAGCTGGCTTTTTCTTTCAAATTGATTTAGTCAGTGTGTATCCATTTGTGAAGAAAAGATTTTTTAATAGAAAGTGCAGTGAATCATTTTTAAAGGTTGCGTAGTTGGCCTTGCCCCGTTTTCCCAGTAAAGCAATGAATGAAATCAGGTGGGTTTTTTAAAATTCCCTTTTCTTTTGTTCATGGTGTGAAACAGGATATCACTGGAGCCACTGTGAGCGCTGTGCTGTGCTGTGTGTGGCAGGGGGGAAGTCCTGCAGTGAGGTAACAGCCCTGCTGTATTGCAGTACTTCTCTGCAGAACCTGAGCCTTAAGAGGGTCACGTCAGTAAGCAATACAAAATGTCATTTTAGTTTAGTTCCTTCAGTTTGAGTCATGTTTTTGAGGCTGGGAAAATGGACTTTTCCTTAAAAGCTTTGTGAGATGAACCCAGTCAGAACAAGTTAGAAGTTAGTGTAAGGTTTGCTATGTTTNCAGCATATTCTGTGATTCTGTAACCTTCACATCATCCTTGTACTGCATTCATGGCCATCATGTCTGGGCTCTCTTGATTAGTTGTACCCTAACTGCAGCTGTGCTCTACTTCATTTACTGCTTAGAAAGAAAGCCTTTAGTTTCTTCTAACGGTTAGCTAATGGGGGAGATATCTTTAGGGAACTGGGGATGAATCATCTGTTTACCACTGTGGCTGAAGTAAGATCTGCATAAAATCCAGACAAATCCCAGTCTTTAAAAGATCAACATCCTTTGAACTGTCTACTTTCTCTCTTTGTAGTGGGTTGGTCTTGGTTGGACACCAGGTGGCCACCAAGCTGCTCTATCACTCCTCTCAACAGGACAAGGCCAGTAGGGGGAGAAAATGAGATGGAAAAACCCTTGTAAATCAGGATAGAGACAGTTTGTTAAAGGAAAAGCAAAGGCTGCATGCAGAAGCAAAGAAATATAAAATATTTATTCTCTACTTCCCATTGGCAGGTGATGTCCAGCCACTCCCTGGGAAGTAGAGCATCACTATGCATAGCAGTTGCTCCAGAAAACAAAGGTCATAATAACAAACACCCTCCCCTCGCCCCCTTCTTTCTCTTAGATGTTGTTCTGAGGAGGTGTCATATGGATGGGATATCCCTTTGTTCAGGTTGAGTCAGCTGTCTTGGTTATGTCCCTTCCCAAGACTTTGCCCACCACCAGCCTACTGGTGAGGGGGAATGTTGGAGACACAGCCTTAATGTTGTAGGAGCACTGCTCAGCAGTAGCCAAAACACTGGTGTGTTATCAACACCTTTCTTGCTGCCAGTGCATCACACAGCACCATGAGGGCTGCTGTGGGGAACATCTCCAGCTCAGCCAGACCCAGTACACTCCTACAGTGTAAGTCTTTGGGTGTTTGTATTATTTCTGGATGAGGTAGCCTGCTGCTTATTTCCAGGGTTTGCCCTTTTTCTTCCCTGTGTCCAGACAGGATGAGAAATATGGCAGCTCAAAAACTGTCTCTCATGGGGGGAGACCTTCTCTGTCATTCTTAATGTATTTTTTTTTCTGGAAAAGCAAGGAACACACTCTTGTGCGTTGCTGGGGAAATATGGGTGGTGAGGAGAAAATGAACTGTCCCTTGGGATTTTTAGTCTGTCTGAGGCTTTTTATTGGAGTCTTCTGTGTTTGGTGACATTAATTAAAGTTGGCCATTTGTCTTCTGCACTTTGCTGTTAACTCCTCATCTCCCTGCGTGGATAAGTCTCCTTGCCACCAGCAAACCTTCTCTCCCTGTTTTGCACAGTTTACTCATAAAGATACAAAACACTTGAGCTGATCTGGGAGGCTGGCAGGGCATACTGTCTGTCAGGCATCTCTTGAGAATGTTAGGAGACATGGAGGGGAGGCCATGGAGAGGAGGAGATGGTGGGGAAAGGTGCAGTGGCCAAAGGAATGACACTGAAAAAGCTGCAGCATCTCCCCAGCTCCAGAAGTAAATCCCAGAGAGCCAGGAGATGGCTTTCTGAGGAGTGCTGAGCCTATCCTGATGCCTCTCAGCAGGACCCTTCTGGCAGCCCTGCACAATCTGCCCTTCTGGGAGAGGAGAGATATCCAAGCAAAGAGTGGGCAGAGTGCAGCCCCACTGAACCCCTCTGCTGCTTCCCCAACCCATGCTGTAGTATTCCCTGAACAGAACAGTCTATTCTGCCCATCAGGGAAAACTGCCTTTTCAGGAACTGCTCTATAACTATTGTCACTTGCAATAAAATACCGCTTGAAAAATTCTCTGCAAAGTGCTTGTTTTGTATTGAACTGAGCCTGTAAAGACAAGATTACTTGTACAGCTTGCTTAAAAATGTCTGCTTGACTGCAACTATGTTACTTCAAATAATATTGCCAGTTGTTGGCATTGAGAAAATAATGCTTTCTTGGAGTATTTACCACATGTTTCACCTGCTTCCACTTTCTTTTGTCTTTTCTATTTTCACTCATCTTTGTCTCAGAGTTTTTCTATCTTACCTTCATTTGGGCTGCATATGTTTTGCTTCTTTTCATCTCTCCCACATTTCAGACAGCCATCCAGTATTGCAGTGATGACTCGCCAGATTTTGAACCATGGGGAGGTCCCTGGATGGTGTATGCCCAGAAGGCAGGAATCCATGTTGTTTGGTTTTGCATTTGTTTCTACCTGCCATCCCTGCCTTTCCTAGTGCCTTTCCTTCTGTCTCTTGGTGTCCCTGTCAGATGGCAATGAGAATTTTTATTCATCTGTAGAAAATACATTGAGATTAGGACATGGGGGTGGGGAAAATACTTCACAAGTGCCAACAATTTATTTTTATTTTAGATGCTAATTTCCTTGGCCAGCTTTTTATGCTTTCTCAATAGTAACATTTATTTAAGCAATGGAGAAATGAAAGATCCCATAAAAGGTGATTGATTCCTGAGTGCTAGGCTGAACCCTGTGTTGTCTGTATTCTTACCACTGTGCTTTTGACTGGTACACCTCTGTTCACCTGGAAATTATTCCTGAAATTTTAACAGCTGAGTGAGACACCTTACTTGGTTTGTACTCTTGATACAAGTAACCCTTTTCCTAGTATAATTTGTCATAAGCATTCCGACTAAATTTGAAGTTGGTGATCATTTGTTACTGTCTGACAGCATTGTATTTTCTGGAAAAATGAATTCTTTCTTTCATTTTTTTCTCCGAGGAAGAATTGTATATGCTGTATATGTTTTTGGGTGCTGAGGCAGTGTTTTTAATGTAGACATATGTTGCCATATTGCTGTATGGAAGAAGGCAAGATTAGAAGAGTACTTCTTGAATCCTTTGCAGAAGGCATGAAATATTAATTGTTTTGAGTTCCTGTGAAAGTTAATTTATAGCCTGGACTGTGAAAGCTCTGTCAGTGATAAATATATCTTATTGTTACTAGAAAGGTAATTTATGCAACTAGGTCACTGCCCATCAGGATAGTGCAGAGTTCTTGTACTTATTAAAAACAGTCAGAAGCAAAAAGTAGAAATCTTATGCAAGTGTCTGCAAAAAAACTACTAAATCTTTCCTCAAAAATCAAGGGAGAAATTCCTTAAGATTTTATTATAGCTTTGTAGTCTGTTCTTCTCTTATGGACTCTCAAACCTAAAGCAGTTGTGGTTTCCTTCTGATGGAAAAACTGGATGGATGCTGCTGTTCTGCTCAATCAGTGCATTACATTTCTGACCTAGTAAGAAAGTTCATTGTTTTAGCCTTAAAGCCACTTGTTTCTCACAAATGGAGTACTGTCTTTCTAAATGAATGTTAATTTAAATACTGAATGGCATTCAGAGATTTCATAATTCTTCCAGAGAACCTAAGTATGATGATTATGTTACATTGGGATATGTTAAGAGCTAGTAGTAGTGAAACAGTCTACTGGTTTGTAAAGTTGCTTTGTTTAGCAGCTGCTGTGTGACAATGACTATAGCATGTATCTTTATAGAAGTGTACAGTTCAGACTGTAATTCTGAAAATCTGGATGACTGTAAAATTCTGGTTTTCAGTTGTAATGTAATTTTTGGTTGTAATGGTTTTATTGGATGTATCCAATGTAGGACTTACGGCTTAAAAGATGGGGTGGGTTTTTTTGGTGTGGTTGTTTTAGGAAATAAGCGAGTAATGATGTGAAGTGTAGCCAACAAAGGAAAAGTGAGACATTTGGGCTTTGTTTCTGTTTTTAATAAAAATGGAATGGAATTTATTTCTGTTAAACTCAACATATTATTCCCCCATGTTTATTTATTTATTTATTTCAGGAATTTGAGGCCTTTCAAACATTTGTGGAAAATCGACTTCCATTTGATATTGTTATTGATGGACTCAATGTTTCCCACATAAAAACCAGAAGGATGCAGTGTGAAAATGTAAGTGCTGGTTAAATATTCATGAAGTGTTTTGTTTATACTGATTGTAAAACAGTGAGTGCCTCATTATTAGTTATCCTCTAGAGAAAATGAGCAAATACTTTGTAGCACATTACAGTGAAGTTCAAAGAGTTATCTAGGTTTCACAAATTAAAAATTATTAGTGGGAAGATGGTTCTTCTAATATATTTGCCTGTATTAGCTGTAAAATGTCATACATTTCCTCATATATTCAATGTTTATAATAACAGCTAAGGTATCAATAATAACATTATTTCACAAACACTGTGTGATTGTGTAAGTTTTCATAGTAATAGGGATTTGGGGGAACAGGGTAAATCTGCTGTGTAGAAAATTTAGTCTAATATAGTTATGCTGATAAAAGTTGTCAGTAAGAATTGGCTTAAGGTTATATGGGTTTTTTTGTCAATCAAATATTTACGTTAAATTACGAGTAGCAAAGGAGCTGCTCACACATATTCCAAAGCCAGAATTTAAATTTTCACACACTTGAAATTAAAATGAATTTATAAGTGAGCATGATAATAAAAGAAGAAATTCATTTGTAGAAATTACAAGAAGTGCATTTTTGTTCTAAGAATTACTTAAAAGCTATTGTTAGGAAGTAGTATATACTCTCATATATATAGATAAAAATGAGCTAGGGAGGTTAGATAAACTTGCTGGAAGATGTTTCAGAGTGGCAGTGTAGTTGCATGAGATACTGTCTCACAAAGAGGGTACTTTACTTACTACAAAAATAGAAAAAAAGTTCACAAGTTACTTGGGTGGGATCAGGGAGGAAGTTTTTATTATCTGGGAATTCCAGGCACAATGTAGTGGCACATTGTTTTAGGATCTAGAAAGACAGATCTATGCTGCCAAAGATGAGGAAGAGAAATGAATGTCCTACCTCAGGACAGCTGCATGCCTGTCCCTCTGTGGGAACTCTAAACAGGGTTCTGCATGGTTTGTAGAAACTGGAGGCCATGGAGCAAAGAGCCAACCTAGTTTTGACAGATCATTACTCCTGGTTTCTGATCAGAAATGTTACTAGGAGGTATTAGCATGCTGAACAGCATAAATTGCCTTTGAGTTTCTCCTTAGCTTATGCTGTAATGGAAGGACATTGGGATCCATGATGCCAGAGAGTTCCAGAAGGACTCTGTGGAGGCATGAACTTTCATTTAGGTTGTTCCTTTTAGGTACAGGTCAGATTTGTCTTGAATCCCAGCTGTTTACCGATGAGGAGGATTTTTGGGAAGACCTGCCTTTCCTTCCTACACAACAGAACAGTAACTTGGGCTCACCCCAGCTTATCTCCAGAAGAAGGTTCTCTTAGCTAAAATGTACTTATCCTATGAGTTATGTCACTATTTATTATTATTACATTTTGTGATGCACAAAAAATGTCAATCATTGGGGCTTCTACCAGCCAGTCTTGCTGCTCCTGTTTTCTGGATCCTGTTTTTGGGAGTATGGAGTCATTACATGAGAGACTGGAGATGTCCATTATTTCTGCTGTAGACCTGTAGATACTCACTGGCTGAATAGTACCTCTTTTGGCATGGGAAGTGTATATTTGCACTCTAAGCAACAAAATAGCTCCTTCACTTCCCAAAAGAAATAATCTTCTAGACACGTGGACAACTAAAGACTTTTTCCGCATTGTTCCTCTCAATTAACTGAGATACTTATAATTTTTTTTAATGCTAGATGTCTTTATATACAATTACAGTATTAACTATCGAGTTTATAGTTTTTCCAAGTGGAAGCATTGTAAAATGTGAGATTATGCTGGATGCTAGCGGATCCTGTTTATTTCTTCATGACTCTGAACGTCTGTGTTGTAACATGTCAGAAAAGGACTATGTCTTTGTTCTTATTTTGGATACTTCTGACAAGAAGCATGTATTCTTGTTTTCTGAATCTTTTTTTCAAGACAGCTAAAAACAGAAAGAAACCCACAAAGCAGAGCAATCATTTCTTCTGTCTCCAAACTTCTTTCAGATGAGGGAAGGGAAGGCCACAGTAATCTGGTCATGTGTTGCTTTTCTGGTTACGGGTGTTGCTGCCAAGTAGTCCCCCTTCTGTGAATGCTGACCTCCCTGAATGCTGTAGTCTGTCTTTTGAGGGCTGACTCTGCCACAAAACATCCTCTTCTGGAGGCTCCTGTCCTCACGCCTGTGACAGCCAAATGGAAAATGTGGAGTGGCACATATGGGGCATTTGCAGCCTGCCTTACTAAGTTCTTCAGTCTACATAGGGAAACACAGTGCTGAACTGAGAAGATGGAGAGGAGAAATAATGCAAGAGAAGTGGGAGGCAGAGCACAAAGGATGGAAAAAGCCAAGAGTGAAGGCAACTGAGGTCAAGCTGTCTGGCTAGGGCAGCGTGACAGTCCCATTTTAAAGAAGAGAGGTATGCTGTGACTTCTGTTTGACTAGAGAGGTAGTAAATGAGCAGTGTTTCTGAGGACCTGTGTTAAAGCTGTCCAGCCTGTCAAAAGCTAAATTATTTTACTTGTCAAAAAGCTAAACTATTTTGAGTCTCCAGGTATGGGTCAGTCTGTGTTCTTTTCAAGGGTTCATTACTGCAGCTGTTAGACCCAGTCAGGATACTGTTTTATAAACTTTTCTGTTAGAGTATGTAGTTAGTATGCAATGTGGTTGAAAGAGAAAATGAGATTGTTGCTCTGTTTCTAACACACTCTTAAGTGTTACTATTTGCAAATTATTAGTTTCTTTGGAACACGTCCCTTATGTGATTTAGAGAGAATGGCAAAATAAAAGGTGTTGTTAAACACAGGAGAAGGCTTAAGATTTGTGTGACAAAAACATGGTAATTTAAATGCATTCTGGTCTTAATTTAAATTTAACAAAAAGTACTGTTTAACTTCGTGATTTAGAAGTCTTTCCAGAACTGCAGCTGTTCTGCTGAAGACCAAGACTCTAGGTAACTCTTAGTCATATGATTAAAATAAGAAAACATTGATGAAATATTCTTCTCTGTTTCAAACAGCCTTACATTTGTAATTCCATTTAGGCATCCCTTAGGCATCTTGGGGAGGGGCTGGGTTGTGTGGCAAGGCACAGGTACCTTGAGGGATGAGAGGAGACAGAAAAAAAGCAGAAGTTGAAGGAATAATTTTTACTCATTTAATTCCCAAAGTGTTCTGACATTCTAGAAAACTAGATATGTGACTTCCCAGGCAACTTCAGTCCTCACAGCCAGTGCTTAGCAAATCATCGTGAATATTTTTGACTTGACAGATCCACTGGAACATCCTGTGGCAGTTTCTCTGGTTTATGACACTCTTGGTTTGTAATTATAATTCCCAATCCCCCTTTTTTCCAGGTGGGTTTTATTCTAGGTCTGTTTCCTGGTAGAAATCACCATGTGGCTGCATTAATTACTGGGAAAAAAAAAAAAAAGAGGCAGCATGAGGCTGGGAACAAAGATTTTTTAAGGGCTAGGGAACAGTGAGATCATTTGATTTGAAGGCACTGCACACACAGTGACTGTAAAACTGCAACACTGGACAGCACCTCCTTTCAACCCTTTGCTTCCTTACTGTAGCATTGTAAATTAGACATTAAAGTTGACTCCTTATTAAAAGGTATTCTAGAATGGAAATTATTTTTGCTATATGATTCAGACAATAGAAAAAAACCCAAAACCTCCCTAAAGTCTAAAATCACTCAGCCTTGTCTTCTGCAGCTGTTTAAGACTCTATCTGATGCGTATTTGCCTGAGTCAGCCACTGTGCTGCAAACTTGTGGTTTGTAAATGGAGATATCCTTGCAGTTTAAGTAAGTAAAGTTGATTCAGGCTGTATCGTGACGTGTAGTTAATCCTTTCCTCCAGATGTATCTAACGACATAAATCCTTACCCAACACGATCATGTTTTGGTACTCTCTGTCCTCTGCTTCTGTAACTCTCTGTAGTGCTTTCACCTTGTGACGGTCAAGAGAGGGAATTTCCACACACTAATTGTCCATTTTTCTTACTAAACAAACTGTTACATAGTTCTTAAATGGATGTTTTCCTGTTTATCACAAATTTCTGCAGAAGTATTCCTTGGAAGTGAGAGGGAATCCCAGTGCAAGCAGGATATCTAGGCTCTAGAGACCTCTCTGGTTGTGGAAGAGGAGTGAAGGCACTTTGCTCTGCTCCAGCTACCCCTAAACTGTGGAGGACCAGGGTGGGAGGTGAGAGAGGGGTGAGAGAGAGCATGATCTGCAAGAACCATTTGAAGAGTATTTTGCTATTTTTAATTTACAGTGAGTTTGGTATTTTGTAAATTAAGTATGTAGCCAGGCCCTTTTTTCTAGCTGTACCCATCTGGTGTTAGATGTAACTGAACATGTATTTCAAATGTGTGTTGGATCAAAGCTAACTCGCAATTCCCTTCTTCAAACAGTTTGGCAGCTGGGGTCAGCTCTGCCCTAACTTTACCCTCTCTAATCTCTGTATTAAAATCAGACATCTAAAAGATTGGTAAAATAGTTCCAGATTGAGTTACTCGAGGCTGACAATGCACAAAAGAATAGTTTTTGCTCTTGGCAGATAACTCAAAGTAGTTCCTCCTAAACTTAATCAGCACTTCTATAAAGGGACTACATGAGTTTGTGTAATTCCCATGTAAATTGCAGCAGGCCTGTACAATAGCTAAGGAAGCCAGATCCTTGCTGTTCCACTGCTTTCCCATCCCACTCTGGTGGTAGCAGCCAGCATGCCACATCTCTGGCCTGAAGCAGCAGATAGCTCCTGCCAGGAAAGCCCCCACACCTGCCCTGCTGCACCTCTCACAGGCTGTCACAAAAAGCTGGGCTGTGACTGCTGTAATTGGAAGTGCTCTGTGACAAGTGCAGGGGACACCTCATGTTTTGCATCTATTTCTTGTGTCTTCCAGAGAAAGAGCAGCAGGCTTGTTGAGTGGAGATTGCTCTCTGAATTGGGGAAGGGACTAAGTGAATTTTGTGATAATAAGTCGTGGGTAAACGTATTATTGCATTTTAGTTTTCTGTATGTTAAAGATTTAAAATTGTGTTTAACAAGAAGATTCAAGGTTTAAAACTGGTATTATAATTTTAATTACTCTAGTGGTTCTGTAGTAGTTATTCCTGGACTTCTGGCTACATTCGCAGTGGGGAAAAGAGTGGGTGGAGAGAGGTTGCAGTCTTGAAAGGAAAGCTGGTAGTGAAAAAACAGTTTCATCAAGATACAGGAGAAAAATAGGACATAGGATAGTAGTCTACAGGAAAATGGTGAATAGTCCTGTTAAATTTTGAAAAAAACCCAACTTTGGCCACAGAATTAAAGAACCTTGATGAATTACACTTTGTGAATTCAGCTCAGAACCATTGCTTTGGTATGTACTTTATTCATATTTGCAAGGCTTCTTTTCCAAATATAAAGACGATTATCAAGACAAAAAACCCCCCCAACTCTTCAAATGAAGGCAAAGTTTAAAAAAAGAAGAAAAAAAGAAAAACAGGGCATCTATAATCCACGATTCTCTTGGCTTAATGACCCAAATCATAATTTGAAACATAATTTTGCTTCTTTGAAATCTCTGCTTAATGCCTATAAATCCTCTATGATGAAACAAGGAGAGCAAAAAATGTGTTGGAGCTTGTAGTGTTTGAGAAAAATAGTGAAAAAACCTGTCTCTCCTGAGTCCCAGTTACTAAAGAGTTTTTGAAGCCATGAAACACACAAAATTTAGCTCCTGTGCATACATACATAGTTGACAGAAACACAAAGTAGTATGCTCAGATTTTCATGTGGTAATCTTTACAAGTCTTCGAGTCTGTCTTAACCGTGCAACGTGCCTAAAAGATCATCTGTTCAGTTATTGAGACAGTGATACTTTGTACAAAACATTAGCTCTACTGTATGAGCTGTCCTACAAAACAAGCAGTTATTAATAAATTTGACCCCAAAAAACTCATGCATGGAAAAGAATTTTTTTCTTCTCTGACTCCTTTGGCAGCATCTGTGATTTGTTCAAGTACTTTACTGTCTGTAAATGAAGCAAGAATGAAGTAGATCCATGAGTCATTCTCTGTTCAGAATCAATACATCCAACAGAGGTCTTATTTGTCACACTGTGACAGTTCATCAATTCTTCCTCCCACCGACTCTTGTCTTACCACTCAACAAAGCAGTCAGACATGTGTTTGTTCATTTGCTCTCAACCTTTTCCATCTCTTTTTTTTTCCTGTCTTCTAATGGTGGTTCAAGTTTGCATTTCCACGATAGCAAAACATTTGGCCTGTTGCTCAAGATTGGAGAGATTTTTATCTTTGAAACATGTGTTTCATTCTTTAGGCCTTTACTTTCATTTTCTGTAAGTGTTGCACAAAGCATAAAGATGAAGATTTTTGGTGTTTTCATTGAAAATCACCTTCAGCATCTGTAACCTGATCTTAGAAGAGAAAGAAGCTCAAGCAGTAAGGAGTACTCTTGAAACTTCCCCTGTTTTTAGTGTTAGAGATTCATGACTGAAATATTCAGCATTGCATCCATATCTCATCAGTTAGTTTCTGGGGGTTCCTTGGATATCCCACCGAAGAACTCAGTTCTTCTCTGAAGACACATCTCAGAGATCGATACCAATCTGCTGAAATCTTCCCCCTCTCCTTCTATATTGGGGCCATCCTAAAATAGCATAGCTCAAGCTCAAGAATTTTTGTCACCAGATGCAGAAGAACAAGGCTGCTAAGTTTCTCAGGAGAGCTGAAGGAGGTAGACTCAGTTGCCAGCGAAACCTAGAGGGAAGGCCTGGCCTGCAAGTTCTTCTCTCCCTGCAGCTCTTCTGAAACCCAGCGGTTCCTGATTGTGGCTAAAAGAGAAATAAAAGGACATTTAATATATTCAGCTTTGTATACCTGTACACTATAAGTGAAGATGTATTGGACATCAGTGTGTCAGAGGTTCTAGAAGTACTCCTACAGCTGGTTGGCATGGGTGCTTCCACCAAGGAAACGCCCGTGTTGACTACACCCCTTGAGCCACCAAGTCTGGCTCTTCCCATAAGGGTATGCTCCAATGGCCTTCACTGCTTCTGCAACACTGGGACAGGAGAGTAGGAGGTAAATGGGACATCTTAAGAAGGGAAGCACAAAGTCAGACTGGCTACTTGTGAATACAGGGGAAACTTTCTTAAATCTTTAAAATTCCCAACATTGTGAAGTGGGGGAAGGGAAGCTGACAGGATTCCCTGAGTAAATGCCTCATCAGTCGACTGTAAGCAATTATTTTTCCTTTCAGAGGTTTCCACTCTGGTTTTGCATTTCCTGGTGAGAATAGAGCAGCAGAAATTGATCAAGTTAAAAGAATCTGACTATCAGGCATTTTGACAACTTCTCCCTGTTACTTTCTCTCAGAGTCAGATTCTTCCTGGTGCTGCCTCCTGTTACTATTTGCAACCTTTGTTTCTGGCTATAAAATTAATAAAGCCCATGTGGTTAAATTAATGATCTCTATTGGTTTCCATTTGGTGTTTGTGATTTTTACCTTTGTATTTGGTGATAATAGCAAATCAAAAGTTAATATAAGTACAGGAGCACCCACGCACCAAGCATACCTTTGTTTTTGCGAGTGAATTTGCATCATGTCTTTCATAACAAGATTCTTCTAATCTCTAGGAATATAAGCTTGAAATTCAGCAATTCTGTAAGAATAAAGATTTGATTTGAATGTGAGAAGCGCTGGTTTTACTGTCATCTTAAAGGCAGCATAGATAATCCTCAGGACAATGATTGTGTTCATTCATGTTCTTCTGGATTTATTTATATATTTGAAAAGCAACCAATTTTGGGTTCATGCTTGGCTTTTACATTTAGCATGCTATTTATAGTAAAAGTAGGAAAGAAAACATATTTGAAAGTTGTGTTATCTGAAGGAGAAAAGGTACAACGTAACAAAAGCCTAAAGTGCATTTGGATTTATTTATGAAGCCATGAAAGCCTTATTTTTTTGAACAGTATGTTATTCCTAGGGATTTCTGCATATTGACGTGATGTTTAATGATCCAGCAGTCTATTAAGCTGCATTTTTTGTTTTTTCTCTAGTTGCATTCTACTTGTAAAGCAGGATTGGAAGAGACATTTATTTATAAGTAAATATATTTAAATTGAGATTATTAAATTATTATAACCTGCAATGAAGTTTAAAACTGAAGTTAAAGTAATTTTATTTTTTTTTAATCTAGACTCATAGAAAATCAAGTACAATTGTCCACAGCTTTTAATCTAAATCTCTTCATAAACTGATTGTTTTGTGTTGTCGGAAATAGGAACTCCTATTTGAATCTAGGAGACTGATTCGCCTAGATTAGAATTAAAATTCCGTTCTGGGAATGACAATCATGCTGGCAGTATTCTTGCTTAAAACCAATTCACAAGAATTCCTGTTTCAAACTGAACTTCTGAAAAACGGTAAGAACTCTTCTTACCCAAAATACTGTTGCCTATTAGAGGTGACATTCTGTATCAAACACTTCTTAATGCAAACCTCACCTTTTGCCAGTATTGATTTTGTACATCAGATACAGACATGAAAGGGAAGAGGCTATCCCTATTCTACTTTTTACTTATTTTGTTCAAGGGTACATTTGTGTAGTTCTTCCAAATAAGGGAGGGGAAAGGAGGCAAGGCAAAAAAACTAAGAGTCAAAATAGTCCCTATGCTAATTCAGTTTTATGCTTTTATCTGTGGTGTTAATCTAAATTAGATCAAATTAGATTAAACTAATATGTTCACGTGTGTTACTATAAAGAGATCTCATTCAGGTATCTGCTGCACAATGCTTCCTGTAGTGACTGTTAAAACTGGACCTGTACTTCTGTCATATTGTTGATGCCAACTTACCTCTTAGATAAATCAGAAAGTATTAGTGATGCTTATGTCTGTCCTTATCATTGTCCAGCATTTATCCATTTACCTGCTTGCTTCTATGCTCAACAAAAAGGAAGCAGCGAGTTGGCAGTAATATTTCTTCTGCCTCTAATGTTTTGAATTTTTGAGTCTTGAGCTTTTGAGGAGTCATGTTGACATGGCTGAGCAAGCTGTGTACAGTGTGTGCCGTAAGCTCTCTAACAGCAGCTAAAAGCCAGTTCAGTTCCACAGGTTCTGAAGTTGTTATTGTTCAGAAGTTGTTCCTGACTTATGTGGTATACCAGTGTGGGAAGACCAGCCTTGCTGATGCCTTCTCTCCTTGTTTATTTCCTAATTGTGTGATACTTTGGTAAACTAGGTAGTGCTTACACTATACACTGAAAAAAAAAAAAGTAGCAGTATGATGCAGGTGTTTCTTAGCCCTGTGGTTCACTGGAGTTTGAGCTTCTACATTCAGTGCAAGCTTAAGAAAAGTACAGTGGAATACCTATTTCTTGAATACTACCTATACCTGACTGATTGATTGATTGATTGATTGATTGATAGGAGTTTTCTTCCACCACAGCCCTAAGTTGCCACACATTTGAATAAATAAAATTAAGTAGTAGTAAGAGGGCTGCAAACAAGTTATCATAGAGCAGAACCAGACAATCTTAATGATGTTGATTTACCTCGTTCCTTATTAGGAGTAGTTACCCTGGGCTCTTCTAATGTTAATGTCACCATGCTTCTTTCATCATCAGAAGTCATGTACATGATACCACTGTAAAACATTGCACTGTGCTGTTTAAATCCATTTATGTGGAATGGCCATAAGTCTCAATAGTGAAAGGAAGTGTCTTAAAGAATTGGAGGGTTTTGACATTTTCACTTCTCATTGATATGTGTGTATCTGCATATCATGCCTTAAAGAGTGAAATTTCTTAACTTTCCATTGAATGGGCATTCCCAAATGGGCTTTCAGAAATTTGAATGCTATAGGTTAGGGATTTCTTTTTTGTCATCCCACCCACTCTCATTTCCACAAGTCCATTTAGTCCACCAGCCTAGTTAACATAACCAGTAGTAAAACACAGTTTTAACCACTTGCTGTTGGATAAATTCGGTAAACAAAACACTTCTGAAATTACAGTTCTGTCCTGCACTTGAGCACTGCTGTTCGGTCCTGGATGCTCCAGAGTTGTTAGCTGGGTATCTGCATCTTTTCCATGGAAATGGACAAAAGAGGGAAAAATGCAACATAATTCCTCAAAAGTTCTGGCTGGTATAGTCACACAGATACCTGGAAAGTGTAAATCTGTCCCCAAGCCAAAAGTTGCTTTAAAAAAATAGATCCTTTTATGAAATAGGGGTGGGGCTTGGGAGTTGTTCTTATTTGGCTTCTGTTGTCCAAGCCTTTTTGGTGGTCATACTTCCATATTCTCAAGCTTGTTTCTCTTGACAAAGGAAAAAAAATGGCTAAGTAGACAAAGTTTTTCATATAATTAGTTGCTCCCTGGGGGTCGAGCCTTTAGACAAATGCCAAATATCATCTATAATTCATTTGTGTGAGCTGACAATATTATCTATTTGTCAAATTTCTGTATCTTCTGAGTTAAAGAAAAATACTTCAGATAAAACAGTGGTCTGCCCAGTGTCCAGCTATTGAGTATTGCAGACTGCAACCAATATACTTACATTAAAAGCATCAAAGTAAAAAAATTAGATCTCATAGATTTTAGCTGTCATGGTGGGCTTTCAGACTTTTACTGCCTAGGATCTCCAGGCCTGGACACTGCTGGCAGTGTTACTAGTAGTAAAATGGCATGAGTCTTCAAAGATTCACAATCAAAACTAATGGCTGTGTTAAATAATGCTGACCCACATTTTACATCAGCTGCATTACACTGCATCAGATTTTTGTTGGTTTTGTAGGAATGGTGAGTTTCTTGCCAGGGTAAGCCTTGATCCAACTGAGACAGTTGAACCTCTCCCTCCTGGTACTGGCAGTGCAAGGTGTTTCTGATGTATATGAAGGTCCCCTGGGTTTTCTCCAATCTGGTAAATACCAGTTATGTTCTTAGCAATATTAAACAGATTCCCTCCTAGGTTCCTCCTTGCTGAAAGCCTTGGTCTCATGGTTGACCCAGGACAGATAGGTGTGACTCTGACCACACAGCTGCTCCTTCCTCTCAGACCTTTGTGCTTTAGTTTGCTTCTGCTGATTTTTATACTGTTGAAGAACATTTTATATGTTCTCTTTCATATTAAACAAAATTTTCCTCTTTCCGACCTTCACAGAGAGATCACCACTTATTTCAGTAGTGTTTGTTAATGTATTTATATGTGTTAAGAGATGCAAATGTTCTTACTGTAACAATTGTTTTCGAAGCTGTATAAAAGTTTTGAAGGTAACCTCTGTATAATCTGTAGCAGGCAACTGGAAAATAGTACTAATGAGAAACAGCAGAAAGGCAGTGTGAAAATTGTGTTATAAATATTTGCTGCATGTTGTACTCTGATGCTTTTTTCCAATTGCAAGTTGTCAATTTACTGATGTTTCCTTGGTTATCATGTCATTCTACCTGGATGTCTGCTATCCTCTGAGCATAGAAATAGTCCTTATGTTAAAGTATTTGTGGAACTGTCAAGTTTATTAGAATGTGGGATATCTCTGCAGAAGCATATGTTTAATATACCATAACAGCACCATGCCTGTGCCTGCTTCAACAGTGATGTCCCCAGCTGCTGCAGGACCTTTCCTCAAAGAACAAAAGTACTGTCTGGGACTTTTTGAACTGCAAATAGGACATGGGGAAAACACTTAACATCAGACTAGGTCAGTCACGCTGTACAGACATCTGCATAGGACAGTGGTGAGAGCTGAAGTATTGGTACCTTTAAAACTGTCAGTTTCAGTCTTACAAAGCCGATTTCAGTCCTGAGTTATTTCCTATCTGTGGAAAGGATCAGTCAAGCTTGTGCTTTCATTTTCATAACATCCCATTACCACTGCCGCCATCACCACCTGGAGATCCTGCTCACATTTTGGATTTTCAGCACTTAAATGGAACTTCTGATCCACTCTATGAAAATCTTAACACTGGCACAGCTCCATTGGGCTCACAAATGTTCCTTTTTAACAGCTACATGGTTTCTAGTTCATGTCCAATAGCTAGATTTTTACATTGTTTCTAAAATGAAAAATTGTAAGAGAAACTCCTTTAAGTCTTTGTATATACAGTGCTCTGATAACAGTAGAAAAGGAAGACTATCAATGTAATTGCAAAGACTAGATTTCCAGGGAAAGAAGGCAGACCTCTGAAGCTGTGACTTCAGCAGGACAGTTATTCTATTTACAGTCCGTGGCTCTGACAGGTAAAGTTTCACATCAGAAGCTTATGCAAGAATAAGTAAAACCTCGTACCTTTTCATTTTTATGTAACTTTCTTCCTCAAGAGTATAAAGATGATGTACGTGTAATATTGGTGCAAGGAAGCAATGTGTAGTGATCAGTAAGAAGATACCGTTGAAGAAACAGCAATGCAGGCAGAAAGAATTCAAGGATGAGAACAAAGGATAGTATTGATATGTGGAAATGCAAAGGGAACACTTTCAGGTTTTACGTGTTTCTTTTCCTACTTTTGTATAATCACAGATAGACAGTATCGCCTAACTCCTCTCCTTGGTGTGGAGGGTCGATACTTTCTAATCTTTTGTAAATCTCCAGGTTTTGGTACAAAATAGTAGGTTCTCAGGAGATGTCTGGATAAAATCAAATCCACATAAGCTGCCCCTTATGTATTGTCAAGATCTTGGTATTTATTCTTTTTTACAAGAAAGAAGATGAGTAAGAGGAGATATAAAAGTATACAATGGTATGAACTACGGAGAAAAAATATCTCAGAAGAGATCAGAAAAGAACAAATAGCTTTGTCCTTTTACATGACTCTAGAAAGGAAGACATTCAGAAAATTCAAATTCATGAACAAAAATGCTTTGCTGCCAGTCCACAACTAAAATAGAAAATGCTAAGTTTTAATTAAAAGAGAAAAAGTAAGTTGTTAGGACTGGGCTATAGTTAATGGTGAATTGGACATTTCCCACTTGCTATCCTAGCAGAATGCTGCTTTGGATTTCAGATTCACCCTTTCTCTTCCATCTTTATTCCTACTTCATAATTGCTGACACAACATCAAAGGGTCTGCTTGTACATTCAAATCAATTACATTTTTTAGTAAGTGATTGGGAAAGAAAATGGTATTGTAGCTGATTAACAAAATTTTTGGATTTAGAAACTTGACTGGCACTGAAGTAACTTACAGTATTCAACTTCCAAAAATGCAGTTAGACAACTGAAGAATATTTGTTTGTTTCTGTATTTCTTGAATTGTAAGAGTCAGAAAAATTTGTCTGTTTTTCTCTTTTGCAACTTGTACTATAAAATTCACAATTCCCCAGCTGTCCATATCTTCTTTAGTCGTCATTTCTAGAGTTCTTGGCATTGTTCATTTAATAGCATGCTATGTTAACTATTGTCACTACCCATTTTTCTTGCTTTTATTTGTGGTTGAATTCCATTCATCTAAAGATTATGATGATGAAAATACTACCATTCAAAAGCAGAGACATTCAAAAAGTGTGAGCAGTAATGAAAAGTAAAAGGTTTCTCAGGTGTAAGGTTTGACAAAGTGGCTGAGATCTTTCGAAGATGACAGTCCATTCTAAAAAGCCAGATTCCAAAAAGCTAGTGGCTCCTCCCCCTGATGATCCCCTGTCTATTTCCCCATCCTTCATGTCATACACACACTTTAATTCTGTGTTTAAATTGTTTATATATTTCTTCACTCTCTGCATGCATCCCACTGTGATTCTGTTAATTCTCCTAGGAAATACTGCTTCACTGTCAGTCAGATTACATTTTGTGCCTTTTGGGAATAAGACAGCAGAATATGACTGTAATTAGATAGAAAATACCTATTTCAAAACTTTTTTTTCTTATATGGCTCTCTGCTGGGAAGGATAGGCACCTATCCCTCCCTCTCTGCACAGGAGAAATTCATAATAGTCTTACCAAATGAGAGGGTGATTTACACAGTTTTGGTTTATATTGTGCTGTTGTCTGAGCTCATCACTAGAATAAAAGACAGGGGTGGCTCTTTTTGAAATTGGAAACTTTACCTACAGTTTATCATATAGCAGAATGTAGTGTCAGATATTATTTACAAACATATTACTTCTACATTCAGAATTGTTTCAGGGATTGTCTTGAGCAGATTGCATCTTCAGTTGAAATCAAATGGAGTTGTAATTAAAGATATCCCCATTACTGGCATAACAGCCAGGGTACCATGAATACAGAAAAATACAAATTGTGCAATTGCTTCTGTATCTGACCCGAATATATTTACAGTTATTCTGCTTCGTTCTCCCCACGGCTCAGGATACAAGATGGTTCATTAGCTTGGTCACAGTCCTTGGGGTATTGTTGTAGTCCATTTTGACCTGAAAGTAATGTGTTTACATTCACCCAGTGTTGCAATTGAGCCAAGTCCTCCAGGCAGTGGGAACACTGGACTGTGCAGGAGGACCAGGTGTCTTGGTACACACTTGGTGCCAGTCAGTTTGGGCCTGGCTGCGAAAGCATCTTCAGCCTCTGAATACAAACTTACTCTGCAAGTAGCAGAACTATATTTAGGTATCGCCTCATCTGAGCAAACTGAGGCTACTGTACCATGCTCAATCTATATTAAATCAACTTGGAAATCTGCTTCTGTGGTTTAGTTTTCCTGCTCAATCAATAATCTGCCTTTGATTAATAGTGTTGACTGTTAAGAGTAAAAGCTAACATCTAAAAATGAACTGCAAATTTTAACGAATTGTGATAGGGAGTTAAGACATATCTCTAGTGAATGTGTCAAGAGAGGATATTCAGTCAATTCCAGGCGCAGAGTCAATGCAGACAGGTTAAAACATGTTAAACATTGTGTGATTGCCATCATTGATGTGTGAAGTGCTGTCACTGGTAGTGTTTTGCATCATGATGTGTTACATCAATCTAAATAGTCTTACTGTAACACAGGATACAAATATTCCCAAAAAAATTGTTTCTGCAGTATTGCAGAGATCCCTGGTGTTGTAAGGGATAATTCCCATGAGTTAGCTGTTGGCTGTCTAAAGAGCAGAAAGTAAACCAGGCTGATTAATCTTAGTGACTGTTACTCATCCATCACTGCTTTCCCTTCAAAGTAGCTACTCCCTTGCTATTCAGGGACAGGTAATCTCTAGGGAAATCAGGAAATGTGTATACTGCCCCTGTATTTGAGTTAAGAGGACTTGAGACTAATTTATACTGTGTCATCAATGATAATGTAGAGAATATAAGAAGCATTTGTATCTGGGGCTGTGGTAATGGTATTGAATGTGGTTTGGTGAAATTACCAGGCTCAGTGAGAAAGTCCAGCCTTTCTTGCAAGCAACACACATACCTTCCCTGAGTAACTGGCTGTCCTGTGGGAAAAATCTCTGGCTTCTCATCATGTCTCTCTCCTGTGTGTGGGACTAAAGTAAACAGGTTTTTCTTAAGCTTATTTTCTTGGTCTGCAGTATGGAAAAGGGGAACCAAAAATGGTGAAACTCTTAAGTCAAATAAATGTGGTGGTGAAAGGAATTCATTCATAGAATCATAGAATGTCCTGAGTTGGAAGGGACCTACAAGGATCATCGAAGTCCCAACTCTTGGCCCTGTGCAGGACACCCCAAGAATTCTACCATGTCCCTGACAGTGTTGCCCAAATGCTTCTTGAACTCTGTCAGGCTTGGTGCTATGACAACTTCCGTGGGGAACCTGTTCTAGTGCCCAAACACCCTCTGGGTGAAGAAGCTTTTCCCAATATCCAATCTAAAACTCCCCTTACCCAGCTTCAGGCCATTCCCAGGACATGGGTCCTATCACTGGTCACCAAAGAGATCAGTGCCTGCCCCTCCTCTTCCCCTCACAAGGAAGTTGTAACTGCAATGAGGTGTCCCCTCAGTCTCCTCTTGTCCAGGCTGAACAGACTGCGTGACCTCTGTGCTGCTCATACGGCTTCCCCTCCAGGCCCTTCACCATCTTTGTTGCTCTCCTTTGGATGCTCTCTAACTGCTTAATGTCTTTTTTTTCTTGTGGCACCCAAAACTACACCCAGGACTTGAGGTGAGGCCACACCAGCGAAGAGTGAAGTGGGACAATCACCTCTTTTGACTGGCTCCAATTCCTTGCTTAATTTTGGAGACAACGCTCATGCTTAGCCCTGCCTGACAGAGTACGGTAATGGCAGGTCTGAACCTGTGGTCTGTGTTGGGGTTTCCTCTGCAGTTTCACAGCTACAGCTGAGTGGGAGGCAGCACTAACAACAGGTGAAAATAGAGCAATTTGTTGCTCTTATTAGCAGATAACCTGTAGGTGAGTTTTGCTTTTAAATGGCAGTCAGTGAAACCAAATGTTTAAGCAATGTCAAACATGGTTTATTAATAAAAAATGTGATTTAAATTTTTTTGTGGTTATTTCTTCATGCTATATGTGTATACAGGTGAGTCACCTTTTGCTGAATCACTGAGTGGTGTGCCTCCCAGCAGCAGTGTGTAGGGATTTCCCATTTCACAAGTGGGAATCTACCAATAGTACCTAAGGAGAAAGGCTGTCCTACCTCAAGCTGACCTTTGAAACTGGGGACACATGGCACAGAGTGACCTAGTGATCAGAAGGGGACTGGCAGTGAAGTCTTAGGAAATCTGTATCCTGCTCTGTAGATAGTTCCTTGTACGAGTTAGAGTAATTAATCTATCTTCCTTGTGCTCCATTATACACTCATGTAACTTCTGGAAATACTACATTAGTAAAATACCCCTGACTTTTAAAATGAGAGATCACTACTGCTGTTTTTGTATTAACACCATTATGTTCAGTTAGTTTCCTCTGTGACTGAAACAAGTGTTACTGTGTGTCTCACATCTTCCTTTCTTGAGAAGCAGCCAGGCGTGGGAGTAGACACACTTAGGAAACCCCCCATGTAAGTTCTGTGACTCCTTGTAGACCACCCCCATTAAGTGCCCAAGCCTAAAGTAAGATAAAATGCTCTTTGGTAAAGTTGTGTCAGATAAGGGGAGTGTGCAGAACAAAATTATTTTTATCTTATGAAAACAAAAATAATTTCTATCTTCTGTATTTTAGTTGTGTAAGTTAGGTTAATCTCTGTGTTAAGTAGGGGAGGGACAGTAGGTTGTTATGTAAGCAGGAGTTTCGAAATTTTAAGATGCTGATTCCCTTTAATTTTACTACATTTTAAGCCTGGTTCTAGTTTTTCCATTGCTGTAGTTAATTTATACCAGCCTCTCATTTTTTCCCCAGAAGCACTTCACACTAGAAAACCTCATATGTTAATAATATGTAGGACAAGAAAGTCCACATGACTAACAGGTACGAAGTGCCACTAGTTATAACCTCCAGAAAGAGAGACTTACAGGAGCTGGATCCAAGACATTTAAGTCTTTCATAAACTTGCGAATAGCCACTATTGACCAATCTGTATCTGGAACTGCTGTTTTTTAACTTCTTTTTTTCACATGATTTTTTGCTAACCTTTCCTTAAGGAGATGTTCCCAATATCCATTGTCAGTCATTGAACATTTGACTCAAGTCTGTCTGTTGGGTTGCTGCAAGCTCAACCCTACAAAAAAGATGTCTTTTGTTGGATCAGTGAGCTCGTGGGTAGTTGTGACACAGATCTGACACAACAGAAGTAGTGAGAATGTGCAGCTTGAGAGAAGACTGAGTGGGGCCACCCCATTTTTCTTGGTACTTGCAGGTAGATGAAACTAAATGCATTGTAAAATGGCACACAATAGTTACATGAGCAGTTCTTTCTAGTCCCCAAATCAAAAGTGAATGATACCAAAAAATGGTAAGGATCACAAATAGGAGAAAAGGAGGGGAAAAAACAAGAGAAGGAGAAGGGCAATTGAAGGTATTACAGGGAGAAAAAGTAACAAGGAAGAGGGAAGTAGCTAGAAGAGCAGGAAGAACGATTAAAGAATAATCAGGAGATTGTATGTTGACAAATAGTGGCAGCAAATGCAGGTAAAAATTAGGAAATACCTTTCCCTGGTGGTTGAGCATACTGTCCTTGTCTTTCAAATATGACAGTTGCATCAATCTCAAGAAACAATTCTTCTGTCTTTCTGGGTCGAACTGAAACGCCATTGTTTTGTGAGCAGTCCACAGTAATAACCTGGACGCTGAAAGCCAGAACCTTTGTCCTCCCTGAGCTCAGTCTGGGTGAAGCAGGGAGGGGAAGTCCAGGCACAAGTGCCTGTCCTGAGAAGCACTTGTTGCGGAACAGGCGCAGCCCTAAGAGACTGCTGAAAGGTCCCTCTGAAGTGAGTTTACCACCTCAGTATGCTGGTTCACAAGTGGCCGGCCAGTCTGGATGTGGCTTTCATAAAGCCTTCATCCCGAGGTCACGGATTTCCATGTCCTGCCGCTCGCTGCTTCCCCACAGGGCAGCTCGGGCCGTGTAGTTCTCCAACTCGGCCAGCAAGTGGGGCTGGAGAGGCGGAGTGCTCAGGGCTCCCTGTGCTCCGGCATCAGAAATGGGTATTACTGAAATCCCAGCGGGATTCACTTCCCGCAGCTCTCTTGGAACTTCTGACATCTCCATACAACTCTGACCGAGGTCGCTCATGTCATTTAAACTGCAAGAGCTGGTGTATAAAAGCACTGTATTTTCTGTGTGGTTTAGAGCAGCTTCCTTCAATGAATTGGTTTGTTGTTTCTTTTTTTCTTTGTGATTAGGGAATTAAATTAGTTATCTGCTTAATTCGTATTGCAGTTAAGAACTCTGTAAAACGAGGGTAGTCTAGAAGTCCCTGTAGTTGAGACACACATGCAAATGTTCCCTGTCACTCTGTTTTTACAGCTAAGAAAATCTGTGGGTTTGCTTTGTTTTCTGCAGCTGTTTGATGCTGTCAACTGCCTGGCAAAAGAGAATGCCCGGTTGCTTGTGCTGGGCCGCAAACATATGCTGATGAACTCTTCAAATTGGAAAAGAGAGATTATGAAGGAGATGCAGAATAAGGCAGACTTCTTCTTTGCTGAAAATATGTAAGTCGAAGAAAATGGCTCAATATAATAGAGACCAACACCTGATTTATGTGCATTTTGCTCTAGTTTTTAGTACCACTCTAGTTTTTAGTACCATTACTAGTATCTCTACCTGTGTGTGTGAAAGAAACATATCCCTCACTATATGTCTTGGGGTGACTTGCTTCAAAAATACATAATACTTGCTTCAAAAATACATAAAAAGTGACTTTCTTCACTTAGAATCATATTGACACCTGTATGGTTTATTAGGATTTATGACTGATATAACCACTGCCAAGAGCACAGTGCCCTGAACTTAGAGAATTTCTGGTAGCATCAGTGTGCAGTTGTGCTGTGGGGGGGTACACTGTTGAGTTTTAGCAGTTCTGTTCCACATTGCATGGTATGGTTAAACTTTGTGGCAGGAGATTATATTGTTCTATTACCAGATTGTAATAAGAGGAAAAAAGTGCTCTATGTAGCATGCAATTAATTTTTATTGTGCTCCAGCTTTTGGTGCCCTGTGGTAAGCAATTTTTTATTTTACCAGGAAACTAGAGTAGTAGTGGGAATTTTCAGTGTTGCTGATGAATAAATCTTGATCAGCATTTGAATCACTTCCTGCAACCACTTACTGCCTTGTGAATGACGTCTGTCTTTTCCATTTGTTTTGTGAAGCTCTGAAGATGATGCCTTCTTGTTATATGCCACTCTCCGATCAGGCAAGCATTGCAAGTTTGTTACTAGAGACTTCCTCCGGGATCACAAGGCTTGTCTTCCCGACAATCTGACACGTCATCTGTTCCGTAAGTGGCAGCGTGGACACCAGATAGTGTTCTTCCCTTCTGCAGAAGGAAGGAGTATGAAGTTTTTGGTAAGTTTTCCCACTGCAGTCAGAAAACACACAGATCATATTCATTGAAGATACATTATTTCAAACTCTGGATGCAAGAATATCTTGTTGAAGTTTAAGAAATGGATTTGTACCAATGTGCTCAAAACTCCCCCATGTTAACTGAAAATTCACTGGATCCACAGAGCATACCACAAACAAGAAAACTGTCAGAAAGCCAAGAAATGCTACCTAAATGTTTAAAATGTAAATGTAAATGAAAGTTTGTGTATACAAATCTTTCCAGTGCTGGAAACTCTGTAACCATTACTGGCCTCAGTAAAACCTGAGTGCCAATGTTTTAATTTATTTTAAACTTTGAAATCCCTTATTCTCCTCTGCAGCACTGTTATAAAATATCATGCTTCTAATTTTACAATAGAAATTCTTTCCTCTTTATTTTAAAGAAGCAGAAGAATACAGATATTTCAGTATTCTCTGTAATAGTAACCTAACATTGGTATAGTTTCATGAGGGAAAGCCCGGAACAGTCAGGTTTATAGTTAGTATTCAACTGCAGAAATTGCAGTAATGTCATGTTATGGCAGAATACTACTGTTATTGTCTAGGAGACACGTATCCTTGTGAACAGTACATTAACAGGAATGCAGCTGTTTTAAGATTTTTCTAGGGAAAAATTCATCATGTGACATTCTATATGCAGTTGTTTGTTACCTGGTCTGTCTGTATTGTTATTGCCTCCTTAAAGGAATACTGCATCTATGCAGATTAATTTTCTTCCTTCTCTGGTTAAAATGGTAAAATAACATTCATAATTACAAACAGAGATACCAGTTTGTAGGAATGGCACAGCCTTTCATTCAGTGTTGCCATATATACATTTCTTCTTATGGAGCCAAATAATGAATGTTGGGTTTCCTGAGCTACACCTTGTTTCTTTCTTTTGTACAAAGGGACTACTAATTGTCACATCTGAATTCCTATAGAAGTGATTTGGATGGTTGATATTCCCAGTCATAGCTGTCTTCTAAGTTATTCTGGAAGCTACCACAGGAAAGTAGATTTCCAAGACTATACATACAGAGGGATAGTATGTCCTGAGGACCATAATTATCAACCAGTAATGTTTCTTTTGTATTTGTCTTATATATGTTGAATTGTATGTATGTACCTGTAACATAATAGACCAGAAAATTTGTTTATTCTATTTGTTCGACCAGGTGCTTCTGAAAGTGTTAGTGATAAACCCTTTTCTTACGTCTCCTTTTCTTACGTCTCCTTGGGACAGAGCAAGTCAGCTCTGTAAAGAGAGAGACTGGGAGAACAAATACAAGATGTCATTAATGTCATTAAATCCTATGTTCAAGCCTATAAACTCCACATCCTGAGTAATTCCCATATGATTTCATTTAACTGAACATAACAGCAATCATTTTGCTGTTTCTAGAAATTGAGTGCATTATGCTGAAATCATTAGTATCTGGTGCTGATGGAAGACAGAATTTATAATGACTCCTAGACCACAAAATACTAAAAGATAGTTTAGTTTTTCCTCCAGTACTAAAATTTAGAATTAGTTTTGTGTAAGAAAATAAAATGAGAGCTGTTAAGAGATAAAACTATGGAGACTTCTAAGGTAAGCATTGGAAGTCATAACTACCTGTAATTGATATTTTAGTAATATGTTGTATAAAGTCTAAAAAAAAAGTTTTTCCTCTGTTTTTTCCCAACAGCCTGCTTTCCGTTATGACTGTGTGGTACAGACTACAGGTGATACATGGCATATTCCCTATAAAGATGTTTTTGAGGAAAAATATTCATATCAAGTACCAAGAAAATGGCTCTGCATTCAACAGAAATGATGAAAAATGTAATTGGACAAGCTGAAGCTGCCTTTTTTTTTGTAATCACTGTTGCTGGCTAGGAGAACTCAGCAGGACAATTATGGGATTAATGTGTGAGGTGTGTAACTAAAGAAAACTCAGTGACTGCATTTTGACGAAATCATTCCTGCATACATCTGTTAACATCAGTGGTGGTCCAGTGGGGATGGATTAGGTCCATTATTTCCATTTTTACAGGCAATTTTTGTGATTTGAATTAAAAGTTGATTTTTCCTGTTGGAATTACAGCTTGGACATTTTTATCTTTTATTTTTCTCAAGCTTTTCATCTACACTGAAATGCATAAACTCTGTATGTTGAAGAAATTAAGCAGGACTTGCAAAGTTCCTTCAAAGTTTGTGGGGCTGGCCTTGCAACAGAGTTGCACAATGTCTACCTCTGATCAGTGAAGCTAAGGGGGACAAATGGTGCATTTACCATTTGCCAGACACACACAGACCTAATACTTCCTCACTCTAATTCATTTGATCACATAGAATGCAAGAGATTGGTTATAGCAACATATAGCAATAATTTGTTTGGAAGAATAAGGAAACAACCTGTGGAATGTTTTGTGGCTCTTTCACACTCCTAAGTTTGCTGTTTCTGACAGGATTTGGCATCACTGCAATAGTTTGCTTATGGAAATGCATGGATTTTTTTTAATTAAAATTGATAGCTAAAAATTCTTAAAGACAATAATAGGACAAAACTGATTCTTGTACATTTCTATAAAATCTCTCCCAAGTAAAAAGCAAAAAATAGTATAAATTACAAGAAAAGTGTTCTAAGTTATTTGTAAGCATGTGTGTGGTAAATGTGTTTGTTTATTGCACTTAAAACTTTAATGCAAACCTTTCTCCCCCCAAAACATAGAAATGCCACATAAATCTCAGATTAAATATCCTGCGTTTCTCACATTTGTCTCATACAAAAATCTTCTGTTTGAAACTGAGATGAATCATGTAGATCTTTTTGTATAGAACTTGCAGTTCTGAGCTCTTGCAGGGCCCCATGACAAGCTCCCTCAGGACTCAGCATTCAAGCTTGTTCCCTGCTATTTTTTTTCCAGGACAGTCCTGGCACATGTTCTACTTCTGGTATCAGTTTGTAAACCAGGCGTGATTTGCATACAGTCATGTCCTTCAGGTACAGAAAGTGTAGAGGAGCTGGGTGCCTCTCAAGGTAACATAAAACCTTGTCTTTAAATTCATCATATTGTTGGTAGTGTTCATAACAGACCCTTTTCCTGACAGAACATGACACCTCCTATGGAGTCCACCAGGGAAAGCAGAGAGATTGGATCTACTTCTCTCATTCTTCAATAGTTTTAATTTGTCAGAAGATTGCTTTTCTAATTCTTTAAGTCAGAGCACTGCCACATCTCCTTGAAAGTGGAAATACTGCTTTCAAACTAGGTGTCTGCTCCTGTACAGGACTGCTTAGTTAGTAGCTACTGCTCTGTACGAGGCTGCCTCACCCTCTGGATGAAGTTCTGCATGGCATAAGCTGGTGTGGATCAGCACTGTTACAGTCCTCATTTGGTACTAGCCCTGATGGTCATGCAGCCCAAAGCAATGCAGAGCCAGGTCTTAAAAATTTGTTTTGGCTAGGACAGAACTGGCATTGTTGCACTCAACTAGCACCATTGCACAAGAACTGGAACCTGTGGGGTTCAAGTGTCAGGCTGCAGAAGGTGGATCCCTGCAGCAGCTCTACCTTAGGTCAGCCCTAGCTGAGCAGAAACTGCACCTTCAGGATATCCATTTCATTGCCAGACATGTTCATCTGTTGAGGTTTGTATTTTACCTCACCCTGGTCATTAACAGACATGCATAATATCCACATATAACTGTAATAAATGCATCCTCTACTCCCTTTTTGCTGAGGACACGTCCCTAATCAATCACTTGGGTTTCACCTCAAAAACTGTTCTTACAGAGATACCGTAATGCCTTCTAAATAATAACACTTCCTAAATACACATTACTAGTATATTATGGGGATGATGGAATAGAATATGGAATTTACAGTTGGAAGGGATTACAACATTGGTGTCAGATTTGTGACTTCTTTTTTCCATGTTTGCTGCTAGTACACTTCTCTGTAGATCCTTACAGGGAATTAATGGCCTCTCTGGAACCAAAGGGGAAACATCAGTGATGAACCTACAGACTTTTTCAGCTGTATACCACCTGTTACATATATGCACATGGTATCCAGAGGCTCAGTTCTGACTTAAGTTAATTATTTGAATTTTATTTAAGACTCTGTGAAATAACATTTCTTTTGTGTTGCTCTAAGTCTTCAAATTTCAGATCACTGAAATATGGCATTTCAAGATAACAATGAATATGAGGATTTGCTTCCAAGTATCTAAAAGGAATTCTGACGGTTTCACTGGCAATAAAAATAAATGTGAGAGCCAAACCAAAGCCGATAGCTAATAGCAGATCTATTTGACATCTACTGCTGTTTATATAGTGGTACGGTAAAAATTCAAGGTAATTTATTACACAGATGGGTTCATGCTGATTGCCAGAAAGGCAAGTCTTCCAAACAGCACAGCAATTGGTACCCCCAAATAGACACTGAGTGCCATTTGCTACCACACTGAGAGGAGAACGGGAATCAGAAGGAATGTGCCCTTAGCTTAGCTTGCTGTGTGCCACAGAGAGACACACAGGCAAAATAGAGTTGAGAAGGACTGAACTGATTCAGCCTGCACTACAGCTATTATCACCTCCAAGATCCCCCACTTACTGCTTACCATGTTAAAAAGATGACTGTGAGAACAGCTTTCCTCAGGATCTTGCAACACAGAATTTGACGGCGTATGGTCGATCAGAAGTGATTAATGTTAAACCAAAACCATGTGATTGCTCTACTGAAACAATGCTGTACTCTGGAAGCTATATCCTCAAAGTAGCATAACTTCCACTCCATCATGTCCATGGTATTGAGCAACTATTACTCTTTCCTTTATCTAATTCAAATCTTTGATTCCAAACATAAGGATTTTCTTGGTTACTATTATTTGGCAATCAGGCTGAATGCTTGATATTTACATCCCCATTTTCTCAAGGGAAAAAAAATCATTCTAGAGAATAAAAGCTTTGTAGGTGGAAGAACTGTAAAGGTAGGGATCATAATCTTGGAGAAACTAGTTTTAAGAGACAGAGGTCATAAGAATCACGAGTGTTCTGGAGGGAATGCCTAGGGGTCCATTGTTGGCTGTGTCAGTACAAAAGCATCAAATGGTACTGGCAGATAGAAGGTTCAGATAAAAGGTGAGGTTTCAGACAAAACCACACAACATGTTGTTACGCTGAGCAACTCTTTGCCATGGCGTGTCCTGGATTCAAGAAGTTCACGGGGGTTCAAGGGGAGACCAGCAAGTTCATGAAAGGGAACCAGCAAGGGTTATTAATAAACAGACACTATCCCTGCCTTGGGGAGTCCCTCCAGATGGCTGGAGACTGGGAGAGGATTCAGGGAGTGTACCATTAAAGGCTCTCTCTAATCTTAATACCTTGGGTATCCCCCCGTTGGCCACATTTGGAGACAGAGCATTGGACAAGACAGGCTCCGTGTCTGACCCAGCAGATGCGGTCATACATTCTGATGTTCTCCGTGTTCCAGTGCTTGCATCACACCTTTGAACATTTCACGTCTGCCCACAAAGTCCTTCCCTAATGAAAGGGACAAACTCTTGAGTCTTGTAATACATAGTGAGATATTACTCTCCCACAGTATTAATAAGCAAGAAGTATTTTGAAAAATTTGAAAATGCAGACTTTTAATGTGGCATACACAAAATCCACCTTTATTCTGCTATTTCAACAAAGAATAAGCTCATTTAATAATTTTAAAATAGAGGTGTAGATACCAGAATGAAGCTTTTCCAAGTATTTTAATGACCAACTTTTAAAAAATGCCTTCCCACAAAGAGCAGGGGAATTCCAAGATGTTGAAAGGCAAAAAGAGCATATATTCAGGAGTTTAAATGTGGGGAATTTCCCTTTGTACTGGACACCGACAAAAAGTCTTTTAAACATCGCATTATAACGCAGCTGCGGCAACAATTACCTACGAATATCTCAAACAAGTTTTTTGAAGTATTTCCTTTAAAATTATTCTCATCGAAGAGAACACGTGAAAATACTTAGTTTGGAATTTTAGGAGGGGTTTTGTTTTCTTTTATCCAGTGTGGATGGACGCCGCGATGATACTTTTATTCCGTTTCCTGCCGTTTCCGTGCGCATTCCCTGAGGCACGTCCGACGGGCCTTCATGTTGCCGTGACTCAGGAGCGCTCGCGGAGCCGCAGCCGCCGCTGCTGACGGAACTCCGCGCTCCGCGACACGGCGGCCGCGCGGAGCTCGCGCATGCGCAGCGCCGGGGCCGGAGCGTGACGGTGCGGGAGCGGCGCGCGCCGCCGCGCCTGCGCGGGGTGGG
>VWZW01000912.1:0-24020 GCA_013397115.1 Edolisoma coerulescens | reverse complement strand
TGGCTCGGGAGTCTCGGTTCCTACCTGGCCTGGTCCCGCGGTGTGTGGGGGAAAGCCTGGTGGGAGCGTGGAGCAGCGGCGGTCCCGGTCGTGCCGGCGTGGGGCCCGGGGAAGGGAGCCTCGCATGAGATAAGGAAAACTTAGAGCCAGGGTGGGCTCTCCCGAGTGTCCCCTGCCGCGGGGAGGGACCTCCTCTGAGTCCTCGGTGTTTGATTTCAGACGCTTGGAGACCAAACTTGCAGCTATCCAGAGGCGTTTATTCCCCCTTACGTGTTTCTTTCAGTGAATCTTGCCAAGCCTCGGAGCGCTGCGGTTTGGGATCTGAGAGCTATGGTAGCTGTTTGAAATGGGATTTGAACTGCCTCAAACCCTGCATGCCAGAGTGACAAAGTCAGTTCTTGGATGTAACTCATGCGCTTTCTTCTTACACCTGAATGCCGTGTGGTCTGCACATTGTGGCCTGTGAGATAGCAACCGTCCTTTGTTTTCAGGTTCCTTGGAACAATGTGAAGCCAAGCTTCTTCTCTAGGCCTCTGATTCTGTTATTCCTATTTTTGCAGTGCACCAGGTTGTGCGGAAGCACATCCTGGTGCTCCTTGTGTAGGATACTTGGTGACAGCACAGCAAACAGTAGTTTGAGAGTGTTCCTGGAGGATCCTCACAACAGGGACGGATGAACTGTTTTGCAGCATCATCCTGATGCTGTCTTCCCCAGCTGCCGTGGCTTCACTCCACATCCATTGCATGTTACATCCTTACATCTGTTTGTTCTCCAGGAAAGGAGCTTGCTGGGATCAGATTGCATGAATTGCCCGTGGCAGCCATATAGTTTTTTTTGTGACTGCCCTTGAGTTTTTCTCAGGAAGAAGCCTGTGTGGATTAGGCCTCATGGGCAGGTGGCCCAGTCTCGAGCAGTCCTTTCTGCAAGGAAGAATTAGGAAAGTGCCTGTATGTAGGTGTCTGTACACAGACAGAAAGTTACCTGTACTAGATGCCTACATATGGGTGCTGTCTTTTATCTGGAGCATGTATTATGCTTGCAAGCAGCTTGTGTGGTGAGCCTTATACATAGGGGTGGTAGGGACAGTGCTTCCTCTCGCAGGGTGTCAGTGGTTCTGTCACAGAAGAGTCCTGGGCTCCGACCTTCCACTGCCATTAAAACAGGCTGGTTGGTCTGCATCGCTTTTCACTGTGTCTGTCACAGTACTACTTGTTGGGAATGGTTTCTGCATTCTGTAGCAGAGAGGAAACCAAGCCTTGGTTTTCTGCCTCTGGGATATATTTAGCCATTAGGTTAATTTATGAGAAATGTGTAGTACCTCCATACCTCTTAACAGTGTCTTAGAAACAAGTATCTGCATGTGTATTTGAGAGCTTCTGCACACAGTGTGAAGCTGTCTTAAAGCTGTTTTAAGTACCTGTGTGCTATAGGAAGAAAAATTTGTAGATGTGCATAGTTAACTTCAGGCAAGAATGAGCTCACTTTACCTGCAGCCAGGCTGGTAACTCGGACGTGGTGCCACATGAGTGTCTCTGTTTGCCAGCATCTAGCCACAGCATGGGCAGAAGTCTCATGTTTGCTTGCAATCAAATGTCCAGATCTAGGTGGTTTTGTTTTATCTTTATCCCTGTGCTGGATTAAGATTAGCTAGGGGCTATCAAGGATGAGCATGGACATGTGCTGCTTTAAGATTGCCTTAAAACTTGAGGTTTTTCTGGAATTTGGCAGGATGGGAACAGAGATTTCCAGCATAGTGATATTGGACTGAAATGCCTATACTTTGTCTTAGGTCTGTCTTCTGCTTCCAGAGCTCAGAAAACTCACGTGCCTTTGAAGTGATCTCATATTAGAAAACTTAACAGTTATTTCACATTAGTGTGGTTAAAATCCCTCAGAGCATCAGTGTTCTCCTGCTACCTATTAGTTTCAATCTTCAAAGGTGGTGTTTCTTCTACGTGGAGTTTTGGGAGGTGAAGAAAATTACTACAGTCAAATTTCTGACTGTTGTGATGTATTCAGAGAACTGCGAGGGGCTGCTGTTTTCAGAGAGAATATCTGCAGTGCTACTGAAATACTTGGATGGCAGTAATCAGACTTAAAACAGCACTAGCAACTTGGATTTGTTACACTGTAAGAGCCACTTCACCTTTTGGCATGTTTCTTTGAACATGGAGCAATGGAGGTGATAATGGTACCTAATGGCCAGAAGAGACTGCAGTTTAGCAAGCCTGGTTGTTGGTAGTTGTGAGAAAAAACTAGTTTGTGAGGGCACCTATTCCTGCTGCCACCTAAGTGTCACAGAACCACAGAATGGCTGAGATTAGCAGGGGTCTCTGGAGATTATCAGGCCCCAAGCCCCTGCCTAAGGAGGCCCATCTAGAGCTGGATGCCCAGGACTGCGTCCAGATGGGTTGTGAGTAGAACAGGCAACTTGTGCCAGTACTCAGTCACCATCACAGTAAAAACATGTTTTCAGGTGTTTAGGTGGACCCCCTCCTATGTTTCAGTTTGTTCCAGTCGCTCTGATTCGGTCCTGTCACTGGGCATCACCGAAAAAAGGCTGGTTCTGTCCATCTGCTTTACACCCTCCCCTCAGGTGTTTGTACAGATAAATAGACAAGTGTTGCAAAGCCTGTGCTTGGGGCTTCAAGCATGACCGGTGTGCAGGCAGTGCTGGCTTGTGTCTCATTGGGTTTTGTGCTTCGCTGCAGGCTGGCACTGATCATCCCAGGTGAGCAGAGTTGTACAGAGGGAAAGGGAGACCATCCTTTATGGCACATTTGGGTGACCAGTAAATGCTCTGATGTCTGAGAGTAGTAAATACTGAAGCCAAATAATAAATAAAAATAAATAAATAAAATAAATAAATAAATAAAAATAATCAAATACTGAACATAAATACAGAACAATGAGCCCTACCTTAACACTGACTAGCAGATTGAATATTAAGATGCAAGGTTTGACTTTTTTTCATCTTCAGATTATTACTCTTCCGCTGTGCAATCTTTTCCATAGATCTGAGTGCAGCTTTTAAAACAGCCAAGTTTCTTGCTCCCGTTATTTTAAGATAGTTTTAGCAATTTACTGTGCTGTTCGTAGACACGTTCTAAATTCTGGGTTCACGTGCATAGCTAAAAAAAAAATTCACCTACATTTAGCTGCTGTCTGAAACTTGCCATTCAGCCAGATATTAGGAAGTTCTGAATGTTTATCAAATATTGCCAGATAAACAGTTTTTAAAGTTGTTGTTCCTAAGGCTTTTGAAACCATTAATCAAGTGAAATTTATTTCATGTATCATTTCATGATCGTTACCTCAGTGCTTGCTTCTTAATCTATTGTACTTACGTGAATAATACTGTTTAGTTGGCATCTGTGTAGCTTTCATTATAAAAAGTGAATAAAAGCATTGCAGTGTTTGAATTTCAAGTCAGAAAATATGGTAGTAAGGTTAAAGCCTGCCTCCTGTGTCATCATATCAGTTTCCATCTATATTAGTAAAAAATTAGAAAAGAAGCTTATATCCGTTAAAATACTGAACTTCATGTCAAAAATTCTTCTGTAAGAATTTATGGTTACTGTAGATTAAGGTTGGACAATTTTGATCAAGTTCAGAATATTCTTTTTGTTCTAAAACTTATTCTGTTGTTGTTAAGCTTGAACTGAACAAAAAATCAAATTATAAGAAACATTTGAAGGAAGCAGTGACAGTGGTTTTGTGAAGAGAGTCAATGCACATTGTACTAAAGACCTTAAGGACACAAAGTATTGCACAGGTATTAAAGTATTAAAAAGGCCATAAATTGGTGAGATTTGCATGTTGGGGGAAGGTGTGTCAGAGTTTATTGTACTAGTGTCTCTGACACAAGTTTTTTGCTAACATTTATATATTTTTCTAGAATATGCGTTTAAGGCCATAAACCAAGGTGGGCTTACATCTGTAGCTGTTCGTGGGAAAGATTCTGCAGTAATTGTAACACAGAAGAAAGTACCTGTAAGTAGTCTGGTTTTGAGGGGAGATTTGGAAGGAGAGGAGAAAAAAAGTGGGGGTGAGACTCAGCAGTATTGATATTATACTTATTAATATATGGCTGTTTGAACTGAATATCTAATTATCATTCTGCTTAATACAAGTTCTAGCTCCATGTAGTGCCCAGCTGTACATTTTCCCACTAAGTACTGCAATATTGGTTTTCTCTGTAGTTGTTGAAGGGATAAAGCTAAAATATTTTTGCTGTATTTTAAAGCTCAGTGCTGCTGTACTGAGCATGCATTCATTGCTCTGGCTTGTAAGGGCTGAGTTGTCCATAACCAATTCCCTGATTTCCTTAATTTCCGCCTAGAAAATGTTATACCAATAGCACGTAGAACAGGTTTTCATGAGTGTTTCAGCTCAGTGATGATATACTGTTGACAAAGGGGGGAATTTCTTTTATGTTTGAAGGGCAGCATGCAATAAGAGAGCAAGCTTTTGTATGTGGGTTCTCAAAGTTTCTTCAGAGGGAAAAGGACTGTGCTGTTGATCATGTTCTTGCTGTTATCCTTCTCAAGATACTGTGGTTTTAATCTTCCCCATTCTCCAATTTCTTCCTTCTCTTGCCTAAAAAGTGGAAAAGCAGTAAAAAGTGGAAAGCCTGAAAGACAATTTTTAACTGTTATAGGTCCTTTTGGGCTCTTCTGTAAAAAACAGAGGATTCAGAGTTTGTCTTCGGGACTTTTTTTTTTGTCTTTTTTCTTTTTACTTCAAGGACAGTGTTTGCTATTACATTATTTCTGTTTCCTCTTTAGGACAAGTTACTGGATTCCAACACAGTGACTCATTTATTCAAGATTACTGAAAATATTGGTTGTGTGATGACAGGAATGACAGGTATTTAATTCACCATGTTTTTTAAGTATCTAAAATATGTCAGATTTTTTATGTAGTTCACCAGCATTACATAATATAAAATAAATAAGTGCTCTAGGAGATTTGTTCCACTCAGTCTGGTTTTGGAGAACTTACCTGGTTCTAATGGGTGTATTTAAAGACAATGTAAAGTTGGACCTGGAATTGATATTCTCAGGCAATGCTAGAAATAAACATGGTACATGTTCAGTGAAATTAATATTAGTTCTTTCTGTCTAGCTGACAGCAGATCCCAGGTGCAGAGAGCACGCTATGAGGCTGCTAACTGGAAGTACAAGTATGGATATGACATCCCTGTGGATATGCTGTGTAAAAGGATTGCAGATATTTCTCAGGTCTATACACAGAATGCTGAAATGAGGCCCCTTGGTTGCTGTAAGTATAGTGTATGAAAATGATCTTTTCTGTTCCTTCTGTTTCCTTCCTAAGTTTGCAAATTTGTATATAAGAAATTCTTACCCATTTTAAAAATGAGTAACTGAGGGAGTAAGAGTGATGAGCAGCTGAATGAGAGAGCAGTGTTGTAAGTCTTGAATTGGAGCCGTGATTTACCATTGACTCAGCATTTGAGATGATGTAGCCTCTCTGATACTATTTCACCTTAGTCTTTGGGGCCTGGTCTGTTTGCACTGCAGTGGTGTCTGTGAGCGGGAGATGCTCTTTATAACTGTGTCTGCTTGTGGTGATTTGACCCTGGATGGATGCCAAGTGTCTGCCAAAGCCTCTCCATCGCTCCTTTCCTCAGCTGGACATGGAAGAGAAAAAATACCATGAAAGGCTTATGGGTCAAGATTAGGGCAGGGAGTGATCACTCACCAATTACTACCGTGGGCGAAACAGACTTACCTTGGGGAAATTAATTGAATTTATTAACAAGCAAATGAAAATAGGATACTGAGCAGTAAAACCGAATCTTCAAAACACCTTCCTGCTACCTCCTCCACAGGTTTAACTTTATTCCTGATTCTCTACCTCTCCCACAGTGGCACAGGGAGATGGGAGGGCGGTCTGTGGTCAGTTTGTAGCACAATTGTTTCTGCTGCTTCTTCCTCGTCAGGGGGAGGACTCTTCACACTCTTCCCCTGCTCCAATGTATCTCCAACAGGAGACAGTCCTCCATGAACTTCTCCAAAGCGAGTCCTTCCCATAGCCCGCAGTTCTTCACAAGCTGCTCCAGCAAGGAGCCCACCTTACGTGGGATGCAGTCCTTCAGAAACAGACTGCTCCAATGTGGACTTCTTTCTCCACAGTGCCACAGGACCTGCCAGGAGCCTGCCCCAGCACAGGCTTCACATGGGGCCACAGCCTCCTTCAGGCATCCACGTGCTCCACTGTGGGCTCCTCCAGGGGCTGCAGGTGGATGTCTCCACCATGGATGTCCATGGGCTGCAGGGGCACAGCTGCCTCACCATGGTCTTCTCCACAGGCTGCAGGAGAATCTCAGCTCTGGCAGCTCCTTCCCTCCTTCATTTGCCTCTGTGTCTGCAGAGTTGCTCCTCTCACATATTCTCACTCCTCTCTTCTTTGTCTGCAATTTCCTTCTTTTTTATTTCTTAAAAGCATTATCCCAGAGGCACTACCGCCATTGTGGATGGGCTTGGCCTCAGCCAGCGGCAGGTTGGTCTTGGAGCCAGCTGGCTTTGGCTCCTTCGGACATAGGGGAAGCTTCTGGCAGCTTCTCACAGAAGCCAGCCCTGTAGTCCCCTCACTACCAAAACCTTGCCGTGCAAGCCCAATACACTGTGTCTGGGTAAACATCACTGGTAAAAGGGAGAGATGCAGAGTGCAATTATCCTTGTGCAGGTTTTGTGGCTTTCTTATCTAAGTAGTATCTGTAGGACAGATTTGCATAATTTTTGATCCCAACTTAGCCATCATATATATAATGTAGAGAAAAAGTGCCTAAAAATATTTCCCTTGCAAATATTTCTACGTCCTGTTTTATAACAGCAAATGCAGCTTAAAAAAAAAGTTGTGTGTTGAGTCATTTTTTGTAGATATTCTGGGTCATCTGTGTGTTCTGAGGTTGGTTCTGACTTGTTTTTTTTCTTACGTTTGGCTGTAAGCAAATTATAACCATGCTGTTAGGCTGTTCAGGAACTGAGTTAAAAGGCTTAACAGGTTTCCTCAATTACTTTTTCATTAAACATTCTGGGTTTCTTTTAGATTGGTTGGATTTTGGTGTTGGTCTTTTTTTTTCTTTTAAGGAGAATAGTTTCAGAATTGATGAATCACTTCTCATAATCATAGTAGGCACTGAGACTGCTCACTAAAGAAGCAACATTCAGGGTTGCACCAGAGTTTCCATGATGGGGCAATTTTCCTATGCTTGTGTGCATGTAATTTTCAGGAAGCATTGTTTCTTTCTTCCCTTGGCATTTCCCATGCCTTGATACTACTGAAAATTTCTTTTTTAAAATACATGAATAAAAATATATTTTTCTTAACTTCCCTTAGCCTTTTTTGAAGATATGAGGGGATTTTTTTTTCCATTGTAGTAATAGCTGCTCAGAAGTTTATCAGCTCTAACTACTAGTTAAAAAGTTACATAAGTGTAAAGTGAAAATAATTGAAAACCATGACCTTGTTCTATTTTGGGTTTTTATTGCAAGTACTGCTTTTACTTATTTTTTTTAATATGCATATTGAGACAATGCAGCTTAAAATCAAGAACCGAGGGTGAACACAGGTGCATCTCAGTGACGTTGTCAGTTTGTGTTACTTGAAAACTATCCAGCTTCAAAGCACTTAGTCAGATGGTCTTCAAAGACTCAGTTATGTCCTGATGTTTCCACTTTTCATTTCAGATTTTTTAATTTAAAGAGTAAAAGGTATGTAATGCAGTGTTTTTCAGGATTACAAGAAATAAAAATTTGATCTTTTAATATTTCCATTAGTTTCGGCATGTTTGTGAAGTTGCTTTCTAGTAAAGGGCACATGGTAATAGAACTATTGTTCACATTTTTCGTCGTATAACACAATGTGATGTGAGCTGTGGCTGGGTAAACTTTGTATCAGGATTGAACTGTTGTATTTCCTGACTTTGTAGTTCTCTACACACTGAGCATGGCAAAAACGTTTGTATGTTTAATGAGTAGCCTTCTTTGGGAATGACAGAAACACGGTTTCTGCTAAGCTGAGTTGCACACCTGGTAGTGAGATGTTGGTAAGAAGTGGCAAATTAGGGATGAAAAGGAAATCACAGCTCCAGGTACAGGACTGATTCCCAAAGATGAACTGCTGGGCATGCATGTTTTTTCTCAGAGAGGGGTATCCATTCTGTTCTTCAGTTGAATTAAATTGCTGAAGTTGGAGAAATAAATAAATTAACGAATTTTCTCTTCAAGGTATGATTTTGATTGGTATTGATGAAGAACACGGCCCTCAGGTATACAAGTGTGATCCAGCAGGTTACTATTGTGGATTCAAGGCCACAGCTGCAGGAGTTAAACAGACAGAGTCAACCAGTTTTCTTGAAAAGAAAGTAAAGAAGAAATTTGACTGGACATACGAACAAACAGTAGAGGTAGGCCAGCAGAAGGAAATGGAAATTTGTTAAAAGTATTTTTAATGAATATGCTGCACATAGGCTTGCAATGTAGAGAAATGCAGTTAGGCATTTCCTCTTTTCCTACAGTTCTGTATTGCTGCCAGAGCAAATATAGCTATTCCAACCAGAAAATCCTTTGAAAGTATTCTGCAAGTGTTTGAATAGTCATCTAATCTGCTTTTTTTGCTTTATGTTAGCTGAAGCGGATTCTATAATTGTAGCACTCCCACTGTAGCTAATGTTTGGTTACTACAGTGCTTGATTTTGGGGATACCGGTATGACTTAACTTTCACTGACATTTAAAACAATCTTCATTTTAGAAGGCATTTCAAACAGTATCTTTGCTTGATAAAAGGTTATGGTTTTGTTGTGTTTTTTCTGCTATGAAAACATGTCCCTTTGCTTTTCGTAGATTGGGCATTTTAGGGAAAGGACTGGAGAGGGACTGTATTCTGTAGCAAGGGGAAGCTATTTGGAACTTCTAAGCTGAGATTTTGAAGTGAAAGGAAATAACTTTAAACCAGAAGGAAGGGTAGTTGTTAATGCTATGTCTGTTAAGAAAAAAAAGCCTTAGTGCTTTCTTTTTAATGATAGGGGGTTTTGTCATCTTTCAGACAGCAATAACATGCCTGTCTACTGTACTATCCATTGATTTCAAACCTTCAGAAATAGAAGTTGGTGTAGTCACAGTGGAAAATCCTAAGTTCAGGTAAGTGATCAGTGTTGATAAAACTTGGTGAGTTTCTCTGGTTATGTGCAATTAGTTTTACCTTCTTGTGTAATCATAAATCGAGAAAAAGAGATAAATTTCAGAGGTTGAAGTTTTGAAGGGTTTTTTACTTGTAACTCTTCAAAATGTGTAGGGGTAGAAAACATTGTGTAAAAAAAGCCCTGCAGTTTTAAAATGTGTGACATGGTTAAGGGATTTAGTAGAGCAAAGTGTTCTCTTTCATTTCTTAAAAGGGTATTGCTTTCTGTGATGATTGAAATGTAGTTACATCTGGTCTAGAAGTGTTTTCATGCTTAGAAGCATAAAAATTGTTCATAGTACTGGTATCTGGAGTCCACTTCCAAATCATAGTCACGCTAACTAATATAGTAAAGTCTGGTTTATATTATGGAATATTTACAAGTCCCTTAAATTTTTTAATCCTTTTCTAAATTGAATCTTTAAATTAGTCTTGCTCATCTTTTAATTAGCATTTTCGAACATCTAAAATAGGTAGTTAATAGATTATGGATTTGTATGGTTTGAGATACTGTGTTTAAATTTGGTAAGATTAAAAGATCATGGATGTTAAAAATCATTAGTGATTTGAAAATGGCTGAACTATTTATTTTCTGAGTATGCTGCATTCCCATCTAGCATGAAAGCAAGGCACCTGCTATTTCCTCCCTCCTCCATTATTGCCTGCAGTGCACTGTGTGCACCAAGATTACTTGGCCAGTGTATCCAGACAACAGCTGGAAGTCTTCCTGCTGAGGGCAGGAAGGCTTCACATGGGATACAGTGTGCTTGACAGCCTTCTCACAACACAGTGTATAGCTGCAGAAGTATGCATGAAATGTGGGAGAAAAAGTTTTGGCGATTTTTTATAATGCAAAAGAACCCTCCAGGTGTGGCTTACCTAAAATTTAGGTAAGTCTGGCTTGCTGCAGAGGGATTCGGTTATTTCTGCTTTAGTCTTTCATTGGGTTTTTTGGGGTTTTTTATTCAAAAAGAAAAAAAGAGAGGAACAATTATATGGGGAACAAAGTCTTGTTACTTTAGTCTAACTACTTGGTAAGTGGGGATTGAAGAGAGGCTTCAAACCTTTGGGGTCTACAGGTTCAGTCACTTAAGTGCTTCCTTCCTAACGTTTTTAAGGTTGACGTGGTGATGATGGGTGGTTTTGCATTTGGTAATGTGTGCTGAGGACAACAGAACAGCACAGTGTTTGTGAGACAGCACACAGGAGCTGCATGACCCCTTTTCTACGCCACTCAAGGGTCAAGTGCTACCTTCTCACTAGGTCTCAACTTGCAAATGCATTACTCATGAAGAATTACCTGCTCTTGTTTCTATCATTTGTTACCTCCTTGCTCTCTAGTGCCTTTGATTCTCCCTTTATTTTTCAAAAGAATTGGAATGTCAGCCTGTGGCCCTAGCAGCAGGGCTTTAAAGGGCAGAAAGATGCATTGCTGTAAAACTTATTTGTATAGATATTAGGTTGTAATATTGGAGCTTAAGGGGAAGAATCATTTAAGCTATTTAAGATTTCTTTTTGTTCTTTCAGGATCCTTACAGAAGCAGAGATTGATGTGCACCTTGTAGCTCTGGCAGAGAGAGACTAATTAGCGTTCCTGTTTCCATTGTCTGTGCTTCTGGCCAGGATGTTTGGTGAAAAGAAAACACTTAATAATGATTTTAGATTATGGGTGGAAAACAGTGTTCGCTATATGATGTATTTTACTCTGTACAAATAAAACAGAGGTTTTTGAAATTCTTGGTGTCTCCTTTTAATATTATTTTTTAAACTTCCAATTCTATAAAATTGTCATCAAAATGCTTGATAACTTTTAGTGTTTCTGTGATAATTGCTTGCCTTTTAATTGTATTTTAAAAGAAATTTTATACTCTGAACTATATTTTTCATCTGAGCTATTTGGCTCCTCGTGTAAAGTTAATTCAGTTTTTGTGGTGTGTGTGTCTTGAGATAATTCTTATATTCACATTCCTTCTCTCCATGGCCTGATGTTTAAAGTCTTACAACATTACTGGTTTAATTGTGGGGAGGTTAGGAAGACCTTATTTGCTCAGGTTTATATGAGGATATAAGGTAAAAGCTGAAGGAAGAAGCTTGAGCTGTGAGTCCCAGTCCAATCCTTCGGATTAATTTATTGGGGGTGCATGTAGTGCATTTAAGAGATGTCTTTTACAATTAAACAGCTCTGAAGCTGAAATTTATTTAGGGAAAATATTCTATATGTAGTATACTTTGGGATTTTGGCTGTTAGTCATCTACCAGGTTTTGAGGCTGTGGGCAGTGCCAGAAACAATGTTGGGGCTAGATGGGGCCAATAGACAAAGTCCATCAACAGCAATGTCTCTGGGAAGCAATTCCCCTTGCTCCTTTAGAGGTTTTGGGTTTGGAGACGAGACTGCAAAAACTTCAGTGAAGAAAAATGCCTTTTTGTTTTGCTTCAACTGAAGAGGTTCCAGCCTCAGTAGTAAATAGGGAGATGGTGAAGTTGTGAGGAAGGAGGCACTGAGGAGAAAGGGATGATTACCAGGCAGTTTTAGCTGTTGCACACGAGTCTCCTTGAAAGAATGCCAAGCTAATGTAACTTTACTCCTTACCTTCATTCCTCTGCTGTGCTTTTCCCATATTGGCTTTAATTATTCCAAAATTCTCTGATTTTTTTCAAGGCATTTGGGAAAGGCCTCATAAGTTGTCAGAAACTGAGACTGGTTATTTTTTTTCTTTGTGCTTTACAGTTAAAGCTCCTTGAATGTGTATTTTTCAAGTTCATTGTAGTAAAGAAGATGCAATTCTGTGTTTGGTGGCTTTAATTAAAGATAATGCTATGTGATAACTGAGTTGAGGAGATTCGGATGTATAGTGAATTGTTGACTTCACAAAGCTACTTCGATTTCCATTCGTGCCTCCAAATTTCCGCTTCCCTCATGTCAGACAGTGTAGTGTAGATGATAAGATAAGCACCGCTGCTTCTGGTTTTTCGTTGGTTATCTGAGAATTCTGTGTGGGTTTGTGCAACAATTGGCACATTTGTGCAACTAATGGCACATTTAGATCTGTGTTGTTTCAGCTGCCAGTGATGGCTGAGTTTCTGAAAGCCCCTAGGGCCTTTCTTCCTTATACTCCAGTTGTATAACAACCTGGAATTTGGGTAGGCTTATGTCATGATTGAGTGTGCCAAAAAATATCATCCGCTGATAGTTTGTTCTTGATCAGCTTTAATAATGTATAGAAAACTTCACTAATGATTTATTGAACAAAAATTAAAGGGAAGATGGCAATCTGTGATCCATATGACTAGGGCACATTTGCATAGCATTCAGTATCAAAATTCCCTGGAAGTCCTTTAATTGTAAATTTTGGAGCTTGTCTGGGATTGTATAACTCAGGTGGTGGTTCTGAGAGCGGTGGGTGTTTGTTCAAACCTTGCCCGTTTTGCAATGCAGAGCATCCCATCTTGTGTTCAGAGATGATGAAATAAGCTGTCTACAATATATTAACTGTGAACGTTACCTTATTTTTGTAAGGAAAGTTAAAGTCACAGCAATTGAAATGGCATTTTTGCTAGTGTTTTGCCCTGTAGAGAAAATTCATGGTTCTCTTTCCATATTAAGAATGGGGATTTTTCTTTTTTAGTCAAAGCTTTTTGTTGCTGAAGATAAGGCAGCAATGCAGGTGGGGATACCTGACCGAATGGGAAACTCCCATGTATTACACATAACACATAATTACATTCTTCACTCCCTGGAGCCGATATCACCTGCAGCCAAGCTGTACAGCTGTGGCCGGTGCTGAGCTGTGCCTGGTATCACCTGCTGTTCCAAACCTGGCACTTCCAAAGAAACTGGAGTATGTGCAGTACGATCCTGGTGCTTCTGGTTTGGGTAGAGCTTATCAAGAGTGATACCAGACTTGGGATTGCTCCATGTGTTTGTGGTTTGTTGTGCCAGTGTGGAAAACTGACAGATGCAGTTACAGTGTGAATGCACAAGTAGTTAAACAGGAATGGGATCAAGGTTTATTTGCATACCAGACCCACATCAGTGTTACCTGTACTAGATTTGGACTGGCTCTGCACAGCCTTGTAACTGTCCACATTACAATACCAGTGTTCTTTATCTGCGGTGTAAAGATGCAAATGCCAAGTACACACAGTCAGCTTAGGTAAATCAGTATTTCTTGAACTCTGAAAATCATCTGGATTTCTTATGAGTAACCTCCCTCCCTCCACGCAAATGGGGCCCCAAAGACAGTAATGGTATGTATTATAAACAGAAGTAGCTCAATGGGGAGCCAGTTGCTCACCCATCCCATGATGTGTTTATCCAGCTGTGGGCTGGACATTTTGCCCAGAAGGATCCTGTGAGAGACAGTATCGAAAGCTTTACTGAAATCCAAAAGAATTACATCAACTGGCTTCCCCCGATCAACCGCCCGGGTTACCTGGTCATAAAAGGAAATCAGGTGTGACAAGCAGGACTTTCCTCTCATGAAACCATGCTGGCTGTGACCAGTGACTGTGTCCTTTAGGTGTTCAAAAGCATTTTCCCAGGGGACCTATTTTCCTGAGCAGCCTGAAGTCTGCTCTCCTCATGTCTAGAGTTGAAGTTTTGCTGGCACTTTTCCTCCTGTTAACACAGATTTTAGACTCCATTGCTTCGTGGTTACTGTGACCAATCTCCACTCACAAGACCCTCTCTTAACACACAACAGTCATGTTAAGGCAGGCAGCAGTGAACCTCTGTAGGATTTCAGATACGTCTCAAGAGCAGTATGTGGTGCTGTGTAATGCACAATGTTTGGCCATACCTTTTTTCTGTAAAGCTGATGACAGGCTAAGGACAGGGGTAGATGGGCAGTTCAGATGGACCGAGTACATATAGATATATCACAACAATTTTAATGACATGGAATAATATGCAGCATTCTTTACCTTCTCTGTCCTGTTTTGCATTAAATCAATGTCCAGGTTTACCAAATAAGAAATATTTTGGTTCAGCACACATTGTTGGAAGTAAGATGAAAGAACTAGGTCTGTTATTTTCCAGCATCTGAAGAAAAAAAGTACATAACTTTCCCATTTTTTTTTCCCTGACACAGCAGCAAAGCCTGCTATTTTGAGTTCTGTAAAACAGCAGCCTTACTGGGTCATGAGATCAAGTTTTGTGAAGCATATCCATGACAGTATTCATGTTTTCTTCTAGGAAAAAAGCTACACTACCAGGGTAGTAATGGTAGGGGCATTGCTTTTCATTTTGTAATCAGTGAATTTTTGCTTTTTCAGATGGGACTCTTTAAATTGTTATAGCTTGTTCCAGCCAGTTCTTGCTAGTAACAATTTGTTCTGTTCTGTTGTTTTGCTGTAACCCAAACTACTTGGAAACAATGCAAGACATCCTGTAGTTCAGGATCTCTTGGAACAGTGAAGCTCTCATGCCCAAACTAAAACAAGGATCATCACATGCTTATGCAAAGCTGTTTAAAATAGTCTGGACTATGTTTATTGTGGTTCTCATATTTTAGGAAACCCCATGAAACATTTTAACCTGTCCTTTGTAGTAGATCTATATAGATAAACTTGCATTTTAAAGTGACTGTCAGAACTCTCAGTTATTAGCAGTATTTGCTGCTCTTCACTAGGATTTTCTTAGCATAGTCATCTTTTCTGTAGTAGTAGCCTTAACCATGTCACCATATTCTATGAAAATTCTGTGCTGCAGTATTAAAATGGCAACTCTAAGGTACTTCACTATAAGCCTGATGAATAAATAGAGCCAGCATATCACTAAGTCAAAATCCAGCTGACTGCTTGGCAGAATTGAGTCATCTTCCGAGTAGTGTGTGCTTCCACCTTTTGGGGATAGTGTTTTTCTCCTGGTTCTTTTTAGAACCTGCCAGCCCTGGCTAAGTTTCCTGGCACTGCAGATGCACTACATGGCCATCTTCTACCTGTCATTGTGGCTTAGCTGATCCGTTCGTTGAACCACAAGCCTCTGGAATGAAGTTTTCTATCTGAGCCTTTAGCAGCATAGCATGCAGTGCAGATTAGCATACACAAGCCAAGACTTCAATTTTTTTTTGCCAGCAAATTGTGTTTGTTTCGTCTTCCAGAAAACTGACTATTGTGACACCCAGTGGTATAGAGAGCTGTGAACATAAGGTATTTAATCCTTTATGAGATTCCTTAGACTAGAAAGGAGCCTCTCTCAAGTTAGAGAGTCAAATTCGCTAGCTGATGGAGAAAAATGGCGTGAATGTGCATGGACTGGGATTGCATGAGCACGAATAGAGATGCCATTCAGTGGTATCTGATGTTGCTGTGATGTTTGCAGGTGTGTTCAATCTCCCTGGGTTTTTTTCCAGCTCTTCCTTCTGCAAGCACTGGTGCTTATTTACATTTGTAAAGAGCCATTCTCTTTACTCAATTGATGGAAAACATTGGGGGTTTTGGTTCAGTTCTCTGTTGCGTAAGTGACCTGAATCGTCTTACTCGGATCAAATTTGCTGTAGTGCAGGTGTAAAAGAGGGAAGAGGGAAATCGGATTGCACTGCCTCTGCGTTAAACCACTGTGAAACCACAGCCTGCATCACCAAAGGGACAGGAGTTTCCATAGCTCATTATCCCCTTGGCTAGTCTTTGACTTAAACCTATATGATGACACCTGGCTCACCAGAGTTGTGTTTGCCTTTGTCAGCAGGTGACTCGAGCCTTCACTTGGGCAGCATCAAGACTACTCCCATCTCCTCTGAGGAAGGTTTCTTTCGGGACAGTGCTGTTACAGCAGCTCCTTCTCAGTTCTTCTGTTTCTGCAGCCATTGTGTAGCCCACAAGTTTCCAGGGCTACCCAGGGAACCTGATATGGAAACAAGCTTACGTTTAAAAAAACCAAAACAAAACCCAGCCAGAGCAATAGCTCAGTGTGGACACTGATTTAACCTTGATGCTGGTCCTGCATTAATAGTACCAGCACAGGGGGCAGTGCAGCACAGGATACATAAGCAGGGTCTGGTTAAACTGGTGGCACACCTGGTAGGAGTGACAGTCAAAATTCTGCCTTGCAAGTAAATATTTTCTTCAGGGAAAGATGGGATATTAGTTCTCAGAATCCATAGAAACCTCCTTCATGGAATCTAACTGGAGGATGGCATGGTTGGCTAGACAGGGGGTCTCTTTGGGCAGTGCACTGTTAAGTCGTTTAGGAAGCCAGAACTTTCAACAAGGTATCAAGAAAACCTGTAGCAAGTTGGCTGCCAGAGGGGACAGCAGCTGCCTTGCATTGGGTTTTAGCACAAATGAGACGGGCAGCCTTTCTTTCTTTTCCTTTTCTGTCTCTGTCCCTTAAACCAGTTGTAGCCTTACATACCTTTAGGGCATTGTGAAGAAATGTATTTGCAGTCAATGTTAGCCTAGTTTCAGTTAACAGTATTTGGAAATGCCTGCTGACAGAAAAAAACCAAAAAATATTTCTCATCTAAGGATGTGGTGAACCTTGAAAATAGGCTACCAGGTTAGCTTAGTTACTCACTGCCCCTGAAGGTAACAGGAACAGGATTGCTGGAGCCAAAGCTGTTAGCAGAAAGTATGGGAGAGAAAGGAGGATTTTCAGTGATGACCAGGAAGGCTGCCTGACTTGCCACAAGGTAGTGGCAAGTTGCCTGATACCTCAATCTTCAGGGGATTTTTCAGCCTGTAGCTCCTGGTTGCTGCGCCTGGTGGGTGTCTGCACACACGAAACATTTGTTGAATACTTATTAAAAGATTAGGTGATGATGTTCCCCATTTCTCTCTCCAGGAGAAGTTTCCATTACTAACCTCTCTTACCTAGTAACAAAGCAAGTAAATAAAGTACAAAGCAGTGTAGAATTGGCTTTGGAAGTGCAAAAATAGTTATACCCCATGGGTGACAAGAGTACTTGCCAGGAAGTAATTTTTAAAACTTTTTTCCTACTTTGAGTACCTTGCACTGACACCCACATCTTTCTCACTCCAACGCAGCAAACAGACCTGGGCTCTTGTGTAGGTAGTTTGTCAGGGGACATCTGTATAAAGTGCATTAATGGTCCACAAGTTCAAAGTCAGGAGTTACAGAAATGGGCTGCAAATTAAGTCTGGAGGGGGAAGAAAAAACCCAGATCCAGATGGTGTGAATGTCCTGGTATGCAGGTAAGTAAAAGAGAACAAGGTCGTTGAAAAAAGGAAGATAACAAAACAAATTAGTTGTAAGTAGCATTACAAGTGGTCTGTATTACATGAATGAAGTAGCAAAGGCCAATTTCAAGAGGGGAATTTAGTTACTAATAGAGAAAAAGAGAATAGAATGGATTTTTCTTCTCACTGATGCTGGACATATCGATAAATAAAAGCACGTGCAATGCATTCAGCAGGACGATTGAGAAACTGCTTCTGTTGATGAAGTACATATTTGCAAAATGATGTTACAGTCCTTATTTCAAATACAGATAATAATGAGTGTGTGATGCTTTCCCACTTCGGTAGCAAATCAAAACACATACCACAACAGCACATTATCACTTGTGCTTTGTAACAAGAATCAGCAAGTGTGGATAGATACCTGCTGTAATCCAGCTCTGCTGGGAACATGGAGCTTTCAAAAGCACTGGAAAGACCAAGATGTGCTGCAAGTGCAGAGTAGGCAAAGGGCCTTGTTTGAGCTTCTAGGCTCGGGTGCACGACATTAGGCTCTTGGTGTGAACATGCAAGGGCACAGGCTCACAGAGTCAGAAACAGCTGCCTTCAGCCACTGCTTGGTCCCACACCGCCCTTGTGCCAGCACCGACATCCATGTGATTGCAAGCTGGCACTGCTCAGGGAGCCCATCTGGGCAGGTACTCATCCCTTTGCTGCAGGATTAACTTTTGTCTGGCTCAGCTCACTGGCTCATCACACAGTTGCATGGGCTCCAGTGCTTGTAGAACGGAGAGGGATGAGATCTTGAGGAAACAGGGAGGGTAGGACTCAGCACAGGCTGCTGTTTTATCATCCTGTCAGAGTGCGGAAAGCACACCCCTCGACTTGGTTGTGCCACATACTCTGGGTTGCTACGGTTATACTGTGTAGGTATTTGAAACATTTTCAGATGGATCGTTTCCTAGGAGAATAAACAATTGCTTTTTGCCAACATCACGCACGTCCCTGGCTCAGGGCACTCTCCAGCACTTAAGTACAACCCTCCAGATGGTTCTTCAGCTGCTCTGTAGGTGCTGCCCCACTCACAGCCACACAAAGAGCGTGAAACTCCTGATGCATGTGCTTCGTTCAGTTTGCACGAAACCCGTGTTTGAAAGGGCTGCATTTAAGAGCTGTGGTTGCTGCCTGGAGTTGCTCCATCTGGTGAAAGGCTCCAGCTCCCTCCCTCTGGTCTTGACAAATACTGTGGAGCTGCTGAGACAGGTTAGTTGTGCTGGCTAGTGTGTTGTTTTCTGCCCTCCCATAATGTTCTGACTCCGATTTACCTTAAGGTCTGTTGAAAATAAATAAATAAAATACAGCAAAACTATCAAAGTACATCTATGCTGAAAGATAGGCATTTAACACAACTAGTATTTACAATAACTGAACAAAACCTGGGCACTCGGTTTTGCACATGTGTTGGTTTCTAGAGCTGGGAAAGAAAACAGCATTGTCCTCAGTAAGCAGGGTCATGTGAGGATAGCTGAGCTAGAAAGGAAGCCAACCCAAGCACTGCTGTGCTCTCACGAGCCTTCTGCCACGGGCTGTGGGAGAGGATTCAGAACAGCATTAAATATAGTTGCAGCAGAACCTGCCTGGCTAGTTTCTCCTGGATTTGTGCTTTGAAATTTTCATTGAAAATGTCCTTGCATGGTGCAGTCTCACCAATAATAGCAATGGGGTGGACATGTCTCCGCCAGCCCCTGAGTCCTGGCTGCTCACCCTGCAGCAGGTGGGTCCACAGGACTTGGTGGTTTGTTAACTCCCCTACAGCTACAGCCTCTCATCTCAGGTAGTTTCTGAAGACCTTCTGCCACTGCTCACAGCGAGAAATATTGCCACCCTTCCTTCTTTCCTCTTCTTAATTATAAATTATGATTATTCCAGCAGTTTTTTAACATGTTTAGGGAGTGGACTCTGCAAACTGACCAACTTCTATAAAAAATTTTCAGTTGTCTTTAAAAACCTTTCATGCCCAGGTCACAGACACATTTTTAGATCTGAGAGAATGGATCCGTTCTCTTTTTTGGAGACAAAAATGATGAGAAGTTCTGCTGGAAGTAAATTATGAAATACCAGGATAAGGATAATTTGAAATTTGTTAAATCACTGCTAGTGCTAATCCTGTCCCCTCCAACTTCCATATACTTAGCAGTTAATTACTCCTCTGCCAACCTGGGGAGAAGCATTTTAACATAATTTTCCCCACCCCGAGCTGCTCCGAGGCCCACCCTGAAAGAAGCAGGGAAAACCTGGGCTTGTTTTTATTCGTACACACCTACGGCACCGGGCTCCACCCGGGAGGGAATTCCCACGCTTGGTAATTGCACGCATGCCAGCAAACATTCAACAAGCCGCGGGCTGAGCTCGATTCCAGATCCTGTAAATAGAGTAGAAATCTTCACGAATATGCTTGGCCTTTTCAGAGTCCTTCCCCCTCTGAAGATTTTCTGTGCTAGTGCCCGTGACTCTCCTGCAGCCCAGCCAAGCTGTATCTGCTCAGTGCAGAGAACTGTCACGGCCTTTGCAGCTGCCTGGGACAGCGTGGTTTCCTTTTTTTTTTCCCCCCTCCAAACAGTGAATAATGGGGTTTCCTCTACTAGACTGGTCTGGTCCACGCTTTTACCTCTTGTGGTCAGATGGGCAGTGACATCTTTCCACCTGTAGCTCAAACCAAATTGGTTTCAAATACCACAGTGCAGAAAATGGCAAAATTCCCTGCAGATGATATAAGATGAGGGGTCCAGAAGCAAATGAGGCAGGAGATGGTTTGTGTGCCTCTTGCAGCTTACAGGATCCCACCTGGCTCGCAAGGGCCCGCCTGGTGACTGCCGTGGGCTGCCCGCAGTGGGGACAGGGCCACAGCCTCAACTGGGATCTCAGCCACCGGCTCAGCAAGGAGAAGTCAAGGTACCAAAACCCCCTCCCGGTTTCCCTGTTCCCAGACTTCTCCTCCATTCAAAAGTACCGTGTTTAAAGACAGTGTCATAGGCTGGGAACTCCCTGTCTTGCACAGTTTCCTTCCGCTTTTCTTCTTCCTGAAACGCAGTGCCTCTGTCACCTCACAACCACACAGTGTCCTCTGAGCAACTAAAAGGGAGAGCACTCCGTGCGGTTCCATTCATGATAGTCTCTGGAGACTCACCTCCCCGGGAAACCCTTCTGATATGAGGAGGAAGGAGGAATCCTCCTTTTATCCTCCACCATTCTGTCAGGACAATAGACAGTGCCTCTGGGCACAGGCAGCTTGTAAAACCCACAAAATTTCAAACTTTTTGGGCCAAAATGTTCTTGGTTTTAAGCAGATAAGGAGCAAGGGAAAACAAACAGCACTTAACAGCATTTTTAACTTTAGCAGAAATATTATTTTCACAAAGAGGAAAATCCCTTTAAATACCACAAAGCCCCTCAAGCCTGATTAGTCATCTATGGGATCTGGAGAATTTGGGCTATGAACACATAGGACTGGAAGGTCTCCCTGCTTTCAACAGGACAGGGACCAGGCATTACCATGGACTGTGTGAAATAGCTCATTCTAGCAAAGTGCATTTGCTCCTCTTCTGGAGGTCAAGGGTTATTTGCTCACTGCTGAAGGGAACTGCTTTAGCCACAGTGCCGATTACCTTCCTCTAGAAATCCCCCTGAGGAGAAGCTGAGTAAGCTGAACCAGTGGATGCTGAGGCCATGGCAATACTTTCCTCCTAAAGCAGCTGTTGCCACATACAGCCAATCAGAAGAAAAAAAGGACAAAAAATGCAAACAACCAAACAAAAAAAAATTTTAAAAAGGAAGGGAGGGGAAACATGCCCAGGGAAATGTTATGTTACCAAGGTCTCTTGCTGTGTTCAGCTGCAAGGCAAAGCTGACTGAAAAAAGGGGAGGAATGTGCCTTGTTTTCACATAAGGACTGCAGACCATCCGTCCTGCAGTTCCCATGGGATTGGTTTGCACCCTTTTTTCCTAAATAACCAATCTGGCTTACAGATGTGTGTGTTTTCCACCCAGGTCCTGCAGGCTTGTTGGAAACATCCTCAAATGTTTCCTCCTCCAGGCAAATGAGAGGGGGAGATCCCAGCTGACACTTGGACTAGGGGAAGACAGCTCAGCTCAGCTCATGGACCAAACCTTCTGCTTCTGCAGTGCTTCAGAGCAGCAGAGTGCTATAGGGGGGTTAAAGGGGACTAGGATGGGGAGCATAGCTGATTGTCACTGACCTTCCAATCAGCATGTGGCCCTCTGAGGCTGTACACTCAGTGGAACTCAGGTCCCAACAGTGTTTTCCACTTGAATCACTATGACAGTGGATGAGAATAGCCTTAGGGAAGTTCATATGAACCAGAAAATGGCATAAGGCACCTTATGTGCCTTATTAAGCTGTGAGTGATTTTCCCCTCACCTGCCTGGAGACACCTCAGTGCACTGGGCGTGGGAGCATCCTCCTCCTGGCCAGGCAGCTTGGTCCCAGCTCGGACTGAGAGCAGCAGAGGACACTGCCTGCCTGCACTAGGGAAGTGAGAAACTCTTTAATAAGAGCCATCAGGTGCACTGTGTTTTCTTTGGTCTGGGTGATTCCCCAGAAAACCACAGTCCAGGCCAAATGAGTGCCTTGGCGCCGGCTCTGGCACAGCTCCACTGCTGTAGTCTTCCATGCTTCCCCAGCTCCTGCAGCAGCCAGGCACACGCAAACCAAAAAAAAGAAAAAGAGAGTGATGGCAGAAGGATGATCCTTCTGGCTGTTCCCAAGCCCAAGAGAAAGTTCTGCCTTCTCCCTCGTCTCTTCCTTCCAAATGCCAGAACAGAAGCTTTTCATTGCAAGTTACCGTGGGAAGCACTCCACTTTCTGAGAAAAAAACCAAACACCTAAAAGCAAGCAAATGAACAAAAAGCTAAAAAAAAAAAAAAATTTAAATTATCTGTGTGGCACACCCATTTACACTGAAATCCAGTACATCCAGGTAGAAATTGCATCAGCTTGATGCAGGTGTAATTTTGTTGCGATGATAGCCATTTCAGGCAAAGTTTTCATCGGTCCCTCTCTGCCCTGGCCTGCTTTGGCTGCCTGACAATTGCCTTTCTCCACATTCAGTTTCTGCTACTGTCTTTGTTTCTGCCCCCAACCCTGACCCTCGCTGAGAAGCTTTCCTGGGTTCTTGTAGCTGTTGTGGGCAATGTCATGTAGCAACTTTCAAAACCAGGTTTTGACTGGCTGCTTCATGGCAACTCCACGCTGGCATTTGATTTTGGTCCTTCAAAGTGGGACCCTCTCCCATTTCAGTACTTGGACCTTTCTCCTCACAGCTCTTCTGCTGTGCCTGTGTTCAGTGCAGCATGTTACCAGATACAGTGACTTCACGGCAAATCCACCCTGTAGCTCTCTGCATTCAGAGGAAACGGAATAAAGAAGGGCACTGTCAGCTCAGCTATGACATAAAGCGTCCCTGAAGTAGAGAAGAAAGATCAGCTCAAACACTTGCCTTGCTGGCTTAGAGTGGAAGTGGTGAAGCTCTCCTTGATGAGCAGCAACAGGTCATGAGAGCTGAGTCACCAAGACACCTACCTGTCAGCAGGTGATTTGGGACACCTCAGCTGTCTCTCAGAGGACCCATGTGGGATGGCACGTGCTGCTCACATCGCAAAGATTTAGCTGTGCATATTACTGAGGAAATGGAAGGCAGCTGTCACACCACAGTTAACATAAGAAGTGGAGGGAACCCTGCAAACAGTGCAGGACAGGTACTTTTACTTTCAGCACTGGCTTTGTTTATACAGCCTGGGTGGAGGCAGGAACCCCACCAAAACAAGCTTGCAAAAGGAACATTTCATTTGTGGAAGGAACATGGAATTTCCCAAGGTGAGAGCAGCAGATTTAAGTGATTGCATTTCCACCAAGCAGCTGGCACCCTTTCCAGTGCCCCACCTCCTCCTCTCCAGCCTTGCTTCCTTGCAGGCTGAGGGCAGCTGTGGCTCCTCTGGCTCACGGCCAGCCCTGGAGCTCAGTACCTGCCTACCTGGAGCCAGGCCTGTTTTCAAGGTGAGCCCTTGCACGTGAGCAGAGGCAACACCTGTGCACTGGGACAGCTGTGCCTCTCCTCTCCTCTCCTCTCCTGCCCCAGCTGAAAATTGATGCTTCCATTTGCCATGGTAAAGCACTGAGAGCCAGCAGACTCTTCTCATTTTTTTGTTTTTCTCTATTTCAATAGGGCATGCACTTGGTCATGCAAGTTGCCATTTTCCCTTACAGTTTCTCATGGCAGCCCCATCTCCCAGCATGGCCAGCATCTATTTCCCTGGTGTCCTCCTGACCTTAATTGCTCACCTTAGGGGGTCCCTCTCCCACCTCCAACCTGCTCTGTTCTCCCAAGTAGTCCCACGGGCTTCTCTTGCTCATTCCCATGATAAGCCTTCAAGGCTCTCTCTGTCTTTTTATATGGAAAGTGCACAAACTCCACCTCTCCTTTCCTTTAGGCTCAGCAAAAGCCTCTTTGCCTGCTGCTGGGAAGACTTGCTGCTCCTTCCTGCCCTGGCAATTTTTGGATTTCTAGGAGGGTTTTCCTGCATGGTTTGGGCCACAAGGAGTTTTATTCTTCTAGAGCCAGCTCTAGAAGAGGTTTTCAGTCTCCCTGCTCTCA
>VWZW01000906.1:17442-32301 GCA_013397115.1 Edolisoma coerulescens | reverse complement strand
ACATTTAGGACAGATAGAACCCAGAGTCATGGACTAAATGAGCTGAACAGACATCTTGGAAGGACAGCCATTGACTATGGGAATGATAGCTGTGCTTGTGCATGTTTATAGATATATGTATATAGTGGGAAGGTGTAGGATCTGGGCATGAGGGAGATGCTATAGAGTAAGAGGTGGATCATATATTGGTGTAGGCCCAGATCACTGGGAGAGGCCGTTGCCAAGACCCTAATGTTATTTGATACCACCTCACATCATTGCCAGGGGTGGGGGAAAGGGACTACCTCCCTCGCTTCTGAGAAGGATGTTTCTTCTGGTGGGAGAAAGTGTGGCAAGCGATAGGGTCAGTTGTTGTTTTACGTGTTTGTTGTTTTCTTGTCTTATACCTTTTGTTGTTAATATTGTTGGTATTGGTGTTTGGTTTTTTTCTCATTGTTTACAGTAAATTGTCCCTATCTCAACCTGTGATTTCTGCCTTTTCTGCTTTCAGTTGGTGGTGGTGGGGATGGGGAGCGAGCGGTTGCATGGTTTTAGCAGGACTACTAAATTGGACTCCTATTCCCCTGCATTACAGCTGCCAAGATATTGCTTGGGTATTAGCATGGATACCACAAACAGTGGTGCCAGGAGAGGTGGGAGGAAGAATCTGTGCTTTGATTTGTGCTGGTTTGTTCTTTACTCCACACTTAGGGCCTGTAGTGTTTGGATGCTAAGGTATTTCTTAAGCTCAAATGCTGAGGATTTATCAGACCCATAGTTGAGTGTAAGAAGTAGGAAACAACAGTATGTACTTTTACTTTTGGGGGTTTTAATTCCCATGACAATGACTATCACTGATCTGTTTCACATAATAATTCTGATTGCTGCTTGTGTCCTAATGTGACAGCACATTAATTGTGGTGCTCAGTGTCTGGATTAGGACCCTGAGCTGTCCTGCTCTGTATCCAGCTGGATAGCTGCTTTTATGGCACCTGTTAGTCCTGGCTTTTAAAGGCTATAAACAAAGAAGATCTGGGACTCTTTTGCCAGTGAACTTCCATTGCTTCTCTGTTTCTCTTAGCAGTTTGTACACTGCAGCCATTTGTGCACAAGCAGAACTGAACATGTGAGCATTGTAATAGCTGCTACTTCAAATGTTTGTAGTGATGGAGAGAGAAGGCATGTTGGTAGTGAGCAAGCTTGATACTGAGAAAACGTGATGTTCTTCAAAGGTAGTGGGGGAAGGAGGGTACCTTCATTAAAGGAAAAATATAGACACAAGCTCATGTTTCTAGAGATATTTTAAATTTAGTTCCATATAAATTTATCAGATGGTAGTATGGAGACTTTCTACCATCCTTTCTCACGTACAACTACAAGAATAAAGTTTACAAGAATGCTGCTGCTTCTTTACAATACCTTCTTGGAATTGAAATCTCTTCATCTGAGAAGTCCAAGTCAAAATTTAATCTCCTTTAAAAATTAATTTGTGCTCATCATCCAGTAGCCCTTGAGCTTCTTTAGTGCTTTAATGAATTCACTGTAACATTTTCTGTTACTTTTTAAATGCCTTCTTGCTGTTGATAGGTTCTTCATGCTACAGCACAGTGAAACTGACTGCATGGAAAATCAGATTGAAAGAATCTCTACATCTGGTTTTGATACTAATATATGGTTACTTCCAAACAGTTGATATTTGAATCAAACTGTCATTTTCTAATTTGTTGTCTTTCCCAATATTGATTTATGCACTACATCATAATTGTTTATATCTGCTTCAGTCCACTGTTTTTGTCTCTGATACTGCCTGGTATATTTTAATAAACTTACACAATGCAAGTTCAGCTGCCTTATTTTGGTGGGGAGGAACAGAGCAACAAAGGCTTTAAATATGGTTTGGTCACCTCTTGTAAATCATAGGCATTTGTATGAACAATGACTTGTCAGCATCTCATGTGTGCTTGTAAGGCCCCAAAACCTGTCTCGAAGAGCCTCTTAAAAAGGCTTATGGGTTTTTTAATGTACTCTGAGTTAGATGCACGGGAGAAATACTGACAAGATCTTCTCAAGAGGTCGAAACAACAAAAGCTTTACCAGCAGCTTCAGAAAATCAGAGAACTTTGGCAAAAGTTTAGAGCAGCATTCAATCAACAAAATATTTCACAAAGCATTAACTTAGCCCATTCAACTTAGTGAACTCCAAATCCATCCGATTTTAAGTTACTCAAAACTCCAAGAACAAAGAATTAGAAGAAGGAGGAGAAAGAAAAGAAAGAACATAAATAGCGACCACTCCTGGTTCCAGTGGTATTCAGCTGATAGAAATTCCAAGGAAAGGTAGGGTCAAGATGGTTGCTTGCCTCATGTTCTGGGTTGNTTAAGTTACTCAAAACTCCAAGAACAAAGAATTAGAAGAAGGAGGAGAAAGAAAAGAAAGAACATAAATAGCGACCACTCCTGGTTCCAGTGGTATTCAGCTGATAGAAATTCCAAGGAAAGGTAGGGTCAAGATGGTTGCTTGCCTCATGTTCTGGGTTGAGTACCCTTTGGCTTTCCTGGGCCCTTCCCCCAGGCGTGACTTCCAGTTATCTGGCCACTGTGGGGCTAGACTGGGGCTCCAGGGGTGGGGAGTGGAGCATTGCCTCTGGTGTACCAGTGATTGGCGGCCACTGCAGGGCTGGGATACAGGCTCTCTAGGGGGTGGGGTATGTGGAGCAGGGCATCACCTGACCAGAGCAAGGCCCAACCTACCCCTTTCTCCCCCCCATGCCTGAAATGTTTGGAGCCAGCAATCCTTCCAGTCTCTCACAGTGCTGCTGATGTGACAGCCTGTCCCCCAGTGGTAGATGCTGGAGGCTCGCCTGGGGTATCTGCAGTGTTTTAATTGAATATGGCACAGTGCAATTTAGTACTCCTGATATTTCATGTTATCAGGAAGATAATTCACTGAATTTCTCAGTTAACCTTGTAAATTTAATTTCCCCCCCACAGCCTTTTTTTTTTTTTTTTTTTTTTTTAGAATTTTAAGNGTATTATAGCAGTTTAAGTATCACTGTTTTGTCGCTGACTTGGTAAATGAGATGAGTTGGGGTTTTTAAATGTTGATGCTTTAATGACATGATATAGAGATCCAGATACTCAGAAAAAGTATAAATTGGGAGAGGATATGCTGATGCCATGTATTGAGGAAAAGGAGAAAAAGCAAGGGACTGTATGTTGCAGAGAGGATGAATTGCAAGATGTGCAAATGTTAGTTCTGTCACCAAACAGGATGAAAGAATCATTCAACACCAATTTGATGTGAATAAGCAGACACTTCTTTATCCAGGCACTGGGAAACACGGGGGATTGCTCCTTCGTACGTGTTCCATTTAACAGACAAAATCCATTCATTTTTATATACTTTTTCTGCTGAATCATTGTTACATAAGTTCATTTACATACTATGCATAATATGCTTGCTCTTAAATTTAACTGTTACAATAATTGATTTGCTGGTTATATAACTTCATCAATATTCTTATCCTAAAATAATCATTGGTCATCTCTACTGAGCTCTACTCATTGGAATCCTTGATATTCAAATCAAGATGGGAAGGGTAGGGGTTTCCAAGCAGCATAACTGGTATGCATGATTGTCTCCATAGTTTCTTGAACAAAACATAAGAAGTAAAGTAACTTCTTGGTGAAGTTTCTATGGTTGCATATTTCAAACACAACACTCCTAACATTCCTATACATTATACTTCACAATTTTCTGCTTGTAATCTTAACTAAATCTTTTATATGATTAAATCAATTATTTGATCAGAATATTTATAACAACAGTCCCCTCCTTTTCACTCCCATATAACATTGAGGTGGGGATTGATAAAGAGGATACAGATCAAAATAAAAAACATATGGGAAGGGAGGATTTTAGTGCCATTGTGGGCTGGGCTCGGAGACATACCTGCCCAGTCATACAGGCACATTTAAGAGAAGCAGTGGGGGCAGAGGATCTGCCAGTTTTTGTACATGTCCCTTTTACTACTTTGGGTTTGTTGAATTGAAAACCTTCTGTTGGATCATACTGAGAGAATCCTGAAGGAATGTATCAGCTTTTGGAAACTGTTGCTGACTCATAACTCAAACGGGGAATATGCAGGCTATATTGAATACCTTTTAACTGTGGAAGAAAAGAGAGTGGTATTGGGAGAAGTTGAAAGAGGAGGAATGGGAGGGGCTGGGTTTGGGGTCTGAGAGGGCCCCTCCTTTGGCCTGAATCAATGTGTTATTTGTTGGCAGGAAGGGTCAATTAGCAGATGTAAATGTTGTGATGCTATAGGATTTTGACAATGAATGAAGGGGACCGTGGGAAAATATCAGGGCATCCCCTGCTGATCCCCTGGTTTCAGTAAAGCCGGAGAAAGAAACAATAGACTTAAATAGATAGCAGAGCCATGCATTTGGTAATAACAAGTTGTAAAGGACCCTTAAGCAAAGTAACTACCTATTGTTGGGGCCACAGGAAAGAGAACTCTGCAACTGTTCCTACAACCTATGGAATGTACAATTGGGGACACTAACTAATGAGTTTCTATGTATGCCAGAATGCCCCCTTCCCTTGATGAGATGTGTCTTGGTTTAAAAGACAAATGTCTGCCAAGGAAGGAACAGACATTTCCCACCCGCCAAGCAGTATTTTTTCCCTTTCGGTATAGTTACAACCTCAACCGGCAGGGGATGCTGGCAGCTCTGCCAAGGCAAAGGGTGCAGTAGCCCACTCACGGCCGGCAGGGGGCGCTCCGATGAAAGCTCAGAATTTCCCCAGGGGGTAATGGTAGCTCAGATTAAAGGAAGGAAGAGGATGAGTTCCCCTGAGCACTCACGTGAGCGGCGACCAGTCTTGGCACTGCCTACAGCAGCAGGCACAAGTTGAGGAAGGTAGACAGGACTCGATTGTGCTGCTGAGCTACTGTGCAGAAAGAGATCTGGCGGAGACTGCCCCAACTCCAGGCGGCACACCATGCAACGACTCTGGATTCCCAAGCAGAAGGGAAGAAGGACCCACCTCCCAGCCAAGTCTCGGGTCAGTCCCACCAACTTTCGTGGCAGTACTCCGCAATTCCTGAAAGAAACCCCAACTGGGAGAGCCCACCCCCCAACCAAAACTTCCCTACCCCAAAATGACTCCATTGGAATGCCAGAGCCATTGGCCACTTCCCTTTGGGTCTTTAATGCTGACTATTCACCCAGAAAAGCCACCGCCTCCCCCTTCTAGCATCTCCCTGATAACAATGGGAAGAAATTCACTGAGAAACCTAAACCCACCACAAGATGAGATATATTATGTAAGTTAAATGCACAAGTAATCTTTTTTGAGAATTCTATGCAGTTCCACATTTCATCTGAGACAGCATGGAAAGCTCAGATTTGCCTGCTAATGAGCAAGCCATTGGAAGAAATCAGAAAACATTCCAGATGCTGTTTCAAGTGTGGTGATTCCACTGCTATGGGCTTCAGAAAAAACAGGTTAAAGTGACTCCAAGTAAGATAAAGTTGAAACCAGCAGCTAAACCAGTAAGAGTGAACTGATATCCTATAAGAATAGAAGCATAAAAACCATCGAACCATGGATCTCTCCAAGCCGACTGGCAAAAACCAAGCTATGCTAATGGAACAGGGAGATGTAAAGGCTCTTGCTCTTCAGTAGGTAGCAAAGTGGCTGGATTTAAATTTGATGTCACACACATGGCTACAACATATCTGCATACTGATGCCTTAGAATTTTAGCTTTTATATTTTTCATATCCTGTAATTCTGTAGTGTATAATTCTAAAAACTCCATATAGCCTGTTAGCTACTGTTCTCCCATTTTGGTCAGTCAAAACAATCCCTCTCTAGGCCTGAAACTCAAGGACACCTTACTGTCTCAGGCCCTGAAATATATAAACAAAAGTGGATTGAGGGGGAACAAACTTGGAGTAAATGATTTCATTACCTAAAGTTGTAATTGGAGGATTAACCCCTGATATGCAAATGGACCAAACTTATAAAAGTATTAAAAACTAGTGATCCGTCGTCTGATTTGGGTGTAGCCCCTGAGGGCTTTGACTGCCCAAAGTGTACCTTGAAGGCCCTTCAATAAATATAACCACTTTTATTCTCTTAATTTTGTCTAGCCTGTTTTTAGGTAGCCCCAACAAGGTATCAATACCATAGAGCAGGTATATGCAAGTTGACCAGATTTAAGGGATGAACCTTTACAGACTCTGGATAAAGAACTCTACATTGATGGCAGTAGCTTTGTGCAAAATGGAGTAGGAAGGGCAGGATATGCAATAGTGACATTAGGGGAGGAAATAGAAGTGAAACCTTTGCCTCTGAATACCTTGGCCCAAAAGGCCAAGATTATTGAACTCGCTAGAGCCCTTGAGATTGGAAAAGACCAGAGGATCAATATATTTACAGACTCAAAATATGCCTTTGGGGTAGTACATGCTCATGGGGCTATATGGAAAAAATGAAGACTTGAATTCTTAGGGAAGTGGTATAAAATACAGGCAGGAAATTTTGAAGCTTCTGCAAGCAGTACTGGAACCTAAAGAAGTGGCTATAATGCACATCAAAAAGAACAGAGCAAAGTGATTCAGGGAAATAGAAAAGTAGACTTAGTGGCAAAAAAAGCAGTGAATCAAAACCAAATAATTGGCGCTTTAATACCTGAAAAAAGAATGGAGATGAAACCCCCTGAATATTCAGAAAAGGAAGCTCAATTAGTGGGACTGAAGTGCACCAAAAATACAGAAGGATGGTGGGTCACTCCAAACCAACAGATTTTAACTAATACTAAAATGATGGAGGCACTGCTCAAGAAGTTATATGAAGAGACCCATATGGGAGCAGATGCTATGATAAGTAGTATCAGAAGACATGCTATAGGATCAAAAGTGCAATTCCTTGGGGAGATAATGACAAGATGTCCTGTCTGCTGTGTAAATAATCCTAAAATCCAAAGAAATCCCCCAGTGGAAGAGGTAAAAAGAGAAATAGCTCTTGGGGAGTATTGGCAAATAGTTACTGAGTTACCAAAAACATTCTAAATAACACTATAAATGTTAACATTATGAAATGATATTATAAATATCTCTTTGTTTCAGTGAATACCTTCGCAGGATGGCCAGAGGCTTTCCCATATCATAACAATTGAGCTAGGGAAGTTGCTGGTCTTACTAAGGGAAATAATCCCTAGGTTTGGGATCCCCAAAGGCCTGTCCTTAGATAATTGACCCCATTTTGTTTCAGAGGTAGTTTGGGGAGTATCAAAATTTACCCAAATGAAATGGGATTTACACACTCCTTGGACACTGCAATCAAGTGGAAAGATAGAATGAATCAGTCTCAAGGCAAATAACAAAATTATGTCAGGAAACAACTTAAATGGGTAGGGGTTTCACCTTTTGTGTTGATGAAAATTAGGATAACTCCATTTGTAGTATTACATGGAAAACTGTATCCTGTTAGTGATATGGGAAATCAAACTGTCCAAATGCACTTAAAAGGGGAGAAATTGATGAGAAATTATTTGTTGTCTCTTTCTTGGATATTATCCTCCCCACACAGATATCTTAACCAGTGAACTTTGCTTCCTCTGGGCTCTCTGGTGCATGATTTCAAACCTGGAGACTCAGTCTATCTTTGAACTTGGAAGGATGAACCATTAAAAGAAAAGTGGAAAGGACCCCATTTGGTACTCTTAACTACCTACACAGCAGTAAAGGTAGAAGGAATTAACTCTTGGATTCCCTATTGCAGAGTAAAGAAAGCTGCTTTGGATCACAATAGGCATCAACACCATTGGGGCCATGAAAAATAAAACTACATAAAGGACCTTAATGAATTGCACCTGGGAATCTGAATCCCCTTGAATTAGACTGTCTTTAAGGACTATTGTCATTGCTTTTGTGTATTAGCGATATTGTTACCTATAGTTATAGTGGTAATCTATAAAAATACTAATTTGCTTAAGCCTAGAAATAATAGTGACAAATGCTATAAGGAAAGTAAAAGTATTACATGAAGTACAAAGGGATAATGCATCCTTAGGTATTGCTGAAATATGGGAGTGGCTTACATTTTGGCTACCAGACTTGGGGAATTGGTTTAGGAGAATAATAGGACTAATTGCCATAGTGGTACTAACTGCTGATGAAGTCAAAGAGGAATTTTACTTAAACTTTGTGCTAACCTTTAGTCATTAGCATAGTAAAATACCTGCCCATAGCCTGTAATTGCCCCTTACTCACATAAGCCCCTTCACATGTTATCATAGAATGTGCTGGGTAAAATACTTGTGTACTGTATCTTTAAATGGAGATCAAGGAAGAAACAGCCGATGACTATAGCTTTAGATTGTGGGTAGAGGGGAAATGTTAATCTTTCACTGTTTGTAGTGTATAAAAGTGAGTAGCTGGCATACTGAGGGTGTGCTGGCTTTGTGGATTCACCACCTAGCACCCATCTCTGCAGACATGAAATAAGTAACTGTGTAGATCGGCTTCTTGCACATGGGGTAGAACCCATATTTGGGACAACTTGAACTTTGTAACACATTGAAAAAGAATGTTGGACTAATGTCTTTCTGAAAGCATCCTTTGAGAAGAATTCAGGAGTCTAAATGCTGACTTCTGGAGTGTGGGTAGTTGGTTTAGTATCTTCTCTGTACAAACAGATAAAGGCTTCAAGGCTATGAACTGGCAGACTAAAATGGCACACATGGTACCTGAAATAAATTTGGATTTTAGCCTAAAAGAGTCTATGTAGACTATTTTATGATTGTAATGACCTAATACTTAAGTTAGGACATTAAAATTACAAACTAAATATTACCATGTAGAAAACCTTCCAAACAATGTGCTTACATTTTAGGGAAAGTCTAAATGTGTTTAATGAAGTTAAGGAGGCTTTCTTGAGTTACATGACCAAGGGGTCAATGGGGCCAGTTCTGAGGAAAGAAACTGAGTGACCATCTAGCTTGGGATACCCTGGCATCATGTGCTCACTTACTTCATTGTGCTACTCTGTGCAAGTGAGCTAGGTTTTATACTGCTGTCTCTGCAAATATGTAGTCTGACCTAGCCAAAACATTTCTGAGATGGGAGTGTCTTGACTCCCCAGACATACTGTGCTTTTGCATGTGCAGTTCATGCTCAAGATTCTATAGGAGACCTGCTGCTCTCCTTTGTAGATGCCACTTAGTAGTTGTAGAAATGCTGGTTATTAGGGTGGGATTGCAGACATTTCTGCCATAGTACACAACTTGAACCAAGTAGCTGCAGCTGGTTTCTTGAGATACCAGAGCAGAAGCCATGAATAGTTTAGATGTTATTCTCCTTTTGCTCTTGGACTCACAGACCAGCTTGTCAGTGTTGTCTAATTAACTTACATTGCAGGTTTGTTTAAAGTGTACAATATTTCGAATGGATTAGCAAAATGATTATGATGTAACTTATTTTGTAGCACATGAGGTTGAAAACTGGTGATGCGGTCGAAGGCAGACATCATGATGTGCTCTGCTTTTTATGGTAGATGCAGGACACCTGAATAACTTCAGACATAACTGTATGAAGTTCAACAAAGGCAAGTGCAACAGTCTTGCACCTGGGGAAGAATAACCCTGGGCACCAGCACAGGCTGGGGGCCAACCTGCTGGAAAGCAGCCCTGCAGAGAAGGACCTGGATGTACTGGTGGACAACAAGCTGTCCATGAGCCAGCAGTGTGTCCCTGTGGCCAAGAAGGCCAATGGGATTCTGGGGTGCATTGGGAAGAGCATTGCCAGCAGGTCAAGGTAGGTGATCCTGTTGAGGAATACATTCAGTGCAGGCAGCTCGATGTTTGGCTGCAGTGCCAGCTGCAGACCGAGCTCTGGGTGGTGGGAGCCCGGAAGCAAGAGGCTGTGAACTGTCAACCCTTTGCATAACAAAGGACATGAGGACCTGTGGCCCAGCCAGGTGACTGGACACTCAGGGACAGAGCAGGAGCCAGTGACCCCAGACTATCACGTACTTAGACTTTGAGGGTACAAAAGCCTTGGTTGGGGGTCCCTCCTCAAAGGCACCAGCTTGGGCTGTTTCTGTGTTACTGCACTGTGAATAAATTTCTTTATGTAACAATACATCTTAGACTGCTATGGGAAGCCTTNCCAGTGGAGACTGCAGAGGTGATGAGGAGACTGGAGCATCTCTCTTATGAGGAAAGGCTGAGGGAGTTGGGCCTGTTCAGCCTTGAGAAGAGATGAATGAGAGGGGGCCTCATCAATGTCTGTCAGTATCTTCAAGGAGGGGTCAGAGGATGGACCAGGCTCTGCTCTGTGGTGCCAAGCAATGGGGCAAGAGGCAACAGGCAGAAACTGATGCACAGGAAGTTCCACCTGAGTATGAGGAACAACCTCTCTACTTGCTGGGTGACCGAGCACTGCAACAGGCTGCTCAGAGAGGTTGTGGAGTCTCCCTCACTGGAGATATTCAAGAACTGTCTGGACACAATCCTGTGCCTCGTGCTCTGGGATGACTCTGCTTGGGCAGGGAGGTTGGACCAGATGACCCACTGTGGTCTATTCCAACCTTACCCATTCTGTGATTCTGACATCTACTTGTGTAACTCCCAAGTATCCTGTTAGCAAGGTTAAGAATTCCTCACAACGCTGTATACTAGTATCAATATCGTCAGTCTTAAAATGAGACACAGGATAATTTGTCAAGTACTCTGATTTTGTTTGATACCCAGATGAGTTGCATGCTGTTTTTTAATACTGATGCTGAAATGGAATAACCACTGACCTGAGCACTTCAAATGTTGTGAATATTAAAAGGCCCCTTGAAAAAAAGTGATATTTTTTTTTTTGTTTAGAGCTTCTCTTTTCACATAGTGAATACTGAACAGTAACCTTCAGAACAAAACTTGCATATTTTCAGTAACAGGAATTCTCTTGATGTTTGTAGTGGTGATTGGAGGGGTGGAGGGGACAAGTTTTCTAAACTTCAAAGCATAGCATGCTAATTTGGAACTGTATTGAGTATCTTGAAATGCAGACTGATTGAGACAAATGCTTACCCTACTCCTAAAACCTCATTTGGTTTGAATGCATATATCTAATGTTCATGATGATGATAATAAACTAAAAGTTAATATACTTTAAAGTCCTTCAGTAGTGGTGTGGCCAAGAGATGAGAAGACCAAGCATCAAGAAATCTGTAGGATACCCTGTGGAGTCCCTCAGTCGGGGTTTAGGTTCATGCCTGGTGTGCAAGAGACAATGAGCACAGAGTTGAGATTCACCTCCTAGCCTTTAATGCGGTTCTATACAGAAAGGGGTGCTAGGTGATAGTTCGCAAAGCTAGCACACCTCTTTGGAGAGTTTGCGGGCTTTTATACAAGATAAAACAAAGAAGTTGTGCAAAACTTGTTCATTGGTCAACTTAACAAACTCATTTCTGTGCATGCTCCGATTAGTGACTAGTTCAATATATGAGGTTGGTGTGACATTAGCATACAAGGTCCCTTCCCAGGAGTGTGATTTTTTTACCATGCTAATTAGTCTTAGGTTACCTTTTGTGCAACCTTACCCCTTTCTTCCCCATCCCCCTGGTCCAGAGGTGATTCATCTTTACTGACATTAGCATATTCTTGTAATTCTGCTGTTATCATAGAATATCCTGAGTTGGAAGGATCATCAAAGTCCAACTCCTGGCCCTGCACAGGACAACCCCAAGAATCCCACCCTGTGCCTGAGAGTATTGTCCAAACCCTTCTTGAACTCTGTCAAGCTTGGTGTTGTGACCACTTCCCCTGGGGAGCCTGTTCCAGTGCCCAACCACCCTCTGGGGTCTAAACGTCCTGACACGGCTTCATGCCATTCCCTCGGGTCCTGTCACTGGTCACCAGAGAGAAGAGATCGGTGCCTGCCCCTCTGCTTCCCCTCGTGAAGAAGTTGTAGACTGTGATGAGCTATCTCCTCAGTCTCCTCTTCTCCAGGCTGAACAAACCAAGTGACCTCACCCACTCCTCATGTGCCTTCCCCTCTAGACCCTTCACCATCTTCGTAGCCCTCTTTTGGATGTTCTCTAATAGCCATCTTTTTTATTGGGGTGACCAAAAGTGCCCCCAGGACTCGAGGTGAGGCTGCCCCAGTGCAGAGTAGAGCAGGACAATCGCCTGTCTTGACTGGCTGGCATTGCTTTGCCTTATGCCCCGCAGGACACAGTTGGCCCTCCTGGATGCCAGGGCACTGCTGACTCATATTCAATTTAGCGTCAACCAAGACCCCCAGGTCCCTTTTTGCATTGCTGCTCTCCAGNTGAGGGACAGTATCAAAAGCTTTACTGAAATCCAAAAAGATCACAACTGGCTTTCCTTGGTCAACTAGGTGGGTTACCTTGTCATAAAAGGAAATAAAATTTGTCAAACGGCTTTCTCCTCATGAGTCTGTGCTGGCTGTGACCAATGACTGTGTTGTCCTTCAAGTGTTTTTCAGTAAGTCCCAAAATAATCTTCTCTATAACTTTACCAGGCACTGAAGTGAGACTGGCAGGCCTATAGTTTTCAGGGTCATCCTTCTTGCCCATCTTGAAAACTGGAACAACCTTTGCCAGCTTCCAGTCAGCCGGGACCTCTCCTCTTACCTTGTTGTGATTCTCCACCTTGAGGACCACACTGTTTGGGAGGTGGAAATCCTTGTTGAGCAATGTTTTTTCACTTCCTCCAATTCTAAATTTGACTTGAAACAAAACCACATATAATTAATGTTGTAGATATGTGGATTCTGCTATTTCCTGGGATAGTAAGGGCTTTAATTTTTCCCTTCCTAAATTCACAACAGTGGTAAGTGTACTGTCTTGCTCTCCAGCAGGTTTCAGAAAGCACCAACTTCTGCTGACCTAATTGATGCCAAAGATGATAATTATGTTTCTAAAAAGCTCAGTAGGCAGTCCTATTAGAGTAGATGATCAGTACTGTACTAGTAAGTGGGTGCAAAGTGGGAATTGAGGGATTCTCTTATCTTTGTATGTTTGCTTAGCAAGGGAGGAGAGCTCTTCTGTTACTGTAAAGCATCTTTGTAGTAAGATGTTTGTATTAAAATATAAGCATTGTGTCTCAGTGTGTTCAAATGCATTAAAGTGTTTAAAAAAAAAGTGGGGGATCGCATTTTTTTCTACTTCCAAAAAATTTTCCATTTATAAGAGCATTGTGAAGATTTTCTTTAAAATTAACAAGTTTAAGATGGTAGTGCTTGTGTGAATGTTGAAATGAATGCTAGTGATGTTCCTTGTCCATGGGTTTGGTGCATAGGAAAAGATGCTGCCATTTCATTGAACCACTTGTCCTTTAAAGTCTGATAGAGTTGTTGAATTTGAGGTGTTTGGCATTTAAAAAAACCAAGCTTGTTGGCCTTGTCCTTTGAGTAGCATAGTGTAAACTGTTTCCAGTGGGACAGTTAAAGGCCAAGTAGTTTTGGATATCTGCAGAATAATTCTGTATTGCACCAGAACTAACAATGTTAGATATAAATCAGTATAATGCTGAGCAGGCAGGAATAATTTTAAGGGTCAGATATGCAGAGGTCTTTAGAGAGTTAAACTGCTGTTGGTTGAACTGTTTGCATGTCCAGTGCAGAAAATTATTGTGGTGGCATGGCCAAAGTCCCTGGATGTTGATCCTTTTTCGTAATGGGTGTGTAAGTGTATTTTGCACTTACAACCCAAAATCCTGCCTTGGTGTACTTTATAGGCATTGATGGGGCTGTTCCTAAGAGTTGCGTGACCTTTGCTTCACAGAGGACAGTTCAGGATTGGAGGGATATGGAGGCAAATTGTACTGATCTGGAAATGCATAACCCTTTTAGTACAGCAAGGGAGATTTTTGGATCTGATACTCAACTTCCCAGACTGCCTTCAGTGCCACTGAAGGTTACTGCTGTTACGATCTCTGATGGAGACCATTTTGCTTGACTGAAAATGCTTTTCCTTAGAGGCTATGAAAACTGGGACAAGATGGGATGGGAGGGACTGAACAGTGGCTCTAGTGAATAACACTGAATGTTCAGAAATGACAACAAAGGGAACTTTGTGGTGGGTTGGTTTTTTTACCAACATCAGTTCTGTTAATGATTTGATTTTGGGGAGATTTTACTTTGCATATCAGATGGAGTCTTAAGGAAGATAGAGACCTATAGTTGTCAGACAAATCTTTCAGCTGCTAAAAAACAAACCTCTGAAGTACTTTGACAGCAGCTAGTCTGCAACTGTAATTGCAAAGTGCTGAAACAGCATTAACTTTTTCATTGTCTGAACTAAAGGACAACTCTAAATCAACCACCCTTGTCGTTATGGGGAACTTCATCTTGCCAGATGTTAACTGAGAATGCCACACAGCTGGTACAAACAGGCCCAGAAGATTCCTAAAACACCTGGATGATAACTTCATGGTACAGGTACTAAGGGAGATGACTAGGAAAGGTCCCCTCATTTATTTGTTGCTTGTTAACAGAGAGGGGCTTGAGAGTGGTGGCAATTGGTAGCCATCTTGGCCACAGCGACCACGAAGCAATAGAGTTTAAAATCTCTGGTGAGAGAAGGAAAAGTCCCAGCAAAACTTCAACCCTAGATATGAGGAAAGGAGACTTCAAGCTGCTCAGGGAACTAGTAAGGTTCCCTGGAAAAATGCTTTGGAAGGTGCTGGGGTCCATTAGTGCTGGTCACTTTTTAAGCACCACCTCCTAAGGGCACAGGCAATTCCCAAATGTCGGAAGTCAAGCAAACGAGGCAGAAGGTCGACTTGGCTGAGCAGGGATGATCTTCTGGAGCTAAGGCAAAAAAAGAAAGTGTATGGTCAGTGGAAGC